>JBBMKC010246989.1:0-31742 GCA_037834085.1 Bipalium vagum
TTTAAAATGATATATAATATTGCGCCAAAAAATATAGTAATAATGAAGCAGTAAAACAATTTCAATTTATTAAAAAACCGCTAATAACTTTTGACTCAACTTGGTATATCGTAATCAAAAGACTTGAACTTAGATGATAAAAGTCAAATACCAGAATAATGTTTTTCCCATATTATTTAATAACTTAAAAATAATAAATTTAAATGGAAAAATTAAATATGAATAAAATAATGATATATAACTAAATTTTAATGTTTTTAGTGTGGGTAAATAGTTTTTTTTAGAATAAACTAATAGCCCAGTTATGGAAACAATAATTAGTTTAAAGTAAAAGTAAAATGTAATGCAGTTTTATGTACCAGAAATGAGGAAGAAAATTTAATTTCACAATTGGAAAGAACTAAATTGAGTTCAGCGTTATATAGAGAAGTCCAAGAAAAAAGCAAGATGAAAAAGTTTATAAAGAAGTATATGACAAAATGAAGTGAATCAAAGACAACCAAAATTATTGAGAAGATGATATGTGACTTTTTTCAATAATGGCGGGGTCAGTGTAGTTGACATTGAAATGATTGGAGTTTAAGATCAATAAAAAAGTTACCTCAAGCAAACTAGTGTCTCGATTGCATAAAAAATTTTCTGAAGTATGCTGAAAGTAATGAATTGCAGAGACGATTAGAGACCCTGTGAGTATTAGTGGGCTTCGTCTTAAGAGGGAAGTACTATATGCCACAGAGACCTCCACTCCTTCCACACCAAGGCAACTTTAATATTTGTATATGTAATTTAAATAAATAATGTAGGTATTTTTGAATTATAAAATTACTTTAGTTTATCAGTAGAATTAGTATTGTAAATAAATTTTCTACTACTTGTTATGTATAATATTAGAATAAAAAATAGTTCGATCCGTTTTTAAAAGATGGCTCTGGCTATAATAAATCTAATAATTACTGCTTAATTCAATTGGTTCGGAGAAACTAAACATACGTGAATCATTTTCAGTTCAATTAGATTAGATTTTTCTTACAAATTAACATCGTTTTACTGCATTAATTATGACAACTTTTCAAAAATTAACTTTTTCAAATAATAACAAAGCAACATTTGCGGGAAGTTCTAGTTTTTGGTTTCTTTTGTGATAAAAGTGCAACTCAAGCTTATTGAATAGTCGTTGAAGTGTATGAGAACAACGCTTCGAGTAATAACTCATGTCGGGCTTGCCAAAGTTCGACATTTCAAAAATGGTGATTTTAGTGTCGAAAACAATCCTCGTAGTGGTCTGCCAAAAAAATTGAAGACAAAGATTTAAAAGTATTATTCGATAAAGATTACTCTAACATTTTTATATCGTGCCTATTAATTACTATTATTATAATAATTATTGTTGATAATATAAGATATATTATTAGCCAAATTTTACAGGTGATTCTTCACTTATTGTTGTGTCCTTCTCCAAACCAACACCTTAAAAACACAAAACTTATATTTGAACTCATGAAAAGTCATTAAAAGTTAAGTCCATATAAAACCACAAATCGGATCCTCTCGCGATGATCAACGATAATAAATATGAAATTCAAAAGGGTGCTAAAATTAAAACACAAGTCAGACCTGACAATCGATGATAAAAAACTTAGGTCATCTGAGTTTCCCTTAGACTATTATTGGGTGGAGTCATAAAAATAATTTTTGAACAACAGATTCGTTTATTGGAATCTTTGAAACTCAGTATAATTTATGTATTTTCTTATAAGTCTATTAGTATTTGTGAAAAAGCCTTCATTTTCATTTATTTTACAATGCAACAGTTGAGATGAAGAAAAATATTATTAGTTTGAAAATAAAGATTACCTTTTTTAATAAAAAAAAATTCATAAATTAAACAAAAGCCTTTTTTAAAATTATTATACAAATTTGTAAGTTACTCCTTTAATTCTATTACAGAGTATCTTACAAAGCATATTCTTTACGAAATCTTATATATACATATAATGCTACTTTAGATTATTAAACAGAACTTTAAAAGAAGATTAAATATTTTTCATTATATATTAACGATATTTATAATTTAATTCACTTAAAATCAAAAAATAGCAGAAGCATACCTGATTATATTAATAATTATTTTATATTTAAAGAAATTATTTAAAGTTTTATCTAGATTAAATAGAAAGCTATATTCTCGTCAGATACCACATATCCTAAAAATTGATCAAAAACGAGAAAGCTATAGTCGATAATTTTAGGCTGGAAGTCTAAAAACATGTTTATGAAATGGTGAGTGGCGATGAATCATGGATATACTCATATGAACCAGAGACAAAGCAGTAGTCAACTGTGTGGGTGTTTCAAGGAGAAAAAGTAATAACGAAAGGTTGTTTGATCCCGGAACACCTCTAAATAAATGGCTGCCTGTTTCGTAGCCAAACCAAGTCATATCGCTACCATTCCTTTAGTTGATCGTCGCACAATTACTTCAAATTGGTATATCATAGTTTGCTTGCAAGAAATCCTCAAAGAATACAGAAAAAAAATTTAATACGCTTCATTATGCTTCTTTATGAAGCATAGCTCCACTTCCCATATCACCCATAAAACAATCGATTTTTTGAGGATTCAAATGTTAAATTATTAAGCTATTCATCCCATAGTCCTGATAAGGTACCAAATGACTTCTTCACATTTAGTTTCATTAAAAAATTGCGTGGGCAGTTTTCATGTCCCAAATAGACTGTAGACATATCGATTTTGGATTGGAACAAATGTTGCAATGACTGGTTTGACAGAATGCAAAAATGTATAGACTGTGACGGTGAATACTTCTAAAAACAATTATGTTAAATATTATCAAAAAAATATTTTGTCTGTGTGTCATTACCACACTTTTCGACTGATCCATGTATTAGACAAGTACTTGCATTTTAAAATATAACATAAATAGAATAATTTGTTTATAAAAAATGTTTTACAGGTAATTTATTTATAAAATTTAACAATCCTGTTCATATTTATTCGACCTAAGGAGAAAAAAAATATTTATTTTATATCATATATAACATATATAACCTCCATGATTTTTAATAACAACTACACTAATCCTCGCCATACGATTGAGCAAATTCCATAGAATTTCTGGTGATATTGCAAGCCATTGTAATTGAAGAGTCTCCCAAAGACTCTTTGCTGAAAATAGCTGCTGTTGCATATTTTTTCTGTCCAATTCATTCAAGAGTGCTTCAATAGCGTTATGATATGGTAATCGAGAAGGTCATTCTATTACTTGGAGGATATTCTGGTGTTCTAACTCCTCCAACTAGGCATTCATATCTTGATAGTATATATATAATTCACCCCGAATTTATCATGGTATAATTAAAATAAAAATTAAGAGGTCTTAATTAAATTTAACATTCTTTTTTGTAAAAAAAATTTATTCTAAAAAATCTACTAGTTTAAATATTTATTTAAAAATTATTTCAACTAAATTTGTGGGTCCTGTGTCAATAATTTGTTTGAATGGTTGTCTTCCAATTAATCACCGGAGGCTTGTGTTAACATTTGATTTTATTAAATAAATAAATAAAAGACTACTGAAAGATTGGACATATTCAATATTTATGAGTAAAAGTTCTAGATCTGATTTTCGACTTCTCAAAATATTTATTATATGGTGTTATTATAGAAAGAATCAATCTTTTGTTTTCACATTTTGTATGATGATAAGACGAGTGGTTTATGTTTGAGAGCACGGTAGTAGATGACGGACTTGTGAGGCTATCGCCTAACTGTTTTTAATGAAACAGAAATATTTAGATTGACATTGAGTTCTAGTCTCACTTTGGCTCTAGGTGGTTTATCATTTTTCTCAACAGTCTTCTTCAAAGTGAATCGTTCTCTTTCATTTAGTTTACAGATATAGTCACTCTTTGACTTCACAGATATTGTATTCCATTGCGTTATATATGCAAAAATATTGGATACCACTGTACAGCTACTCATGCACCAACAATAATATCTTTGAAAATCGGAAAGATCTTTCATTTTACAATCTGAAATTAAGTACAAATGAATTCTTATAAACAGTGCAACATAATTAAATTAAAGAAGACTGAATTCAACTTATCAATGTACATCAACATATGTAGATGAATGCGGAAAATTAAGATGTCATTAATAATATTATTAAGTGTTTCCATGATTCTGTTCACCGGATGTTTTTCTCCTTGAATTTTGGAAGAATTAACAAATAATTCATGGTTATGCTTTTTGACTGAAATGGAATTTGAACCAACTCCCACTTTTTGACAATTTTAAAAAGCCTATCCTTTGATTTGATTAAGGGTTTAAGGATTGATTTGATTTGTTACGATATTTGATATTTATGGTTGATTAAAAATCTATGATTTGATTAGATGTTTCTGACACCAAACTGCTGTTGCTGGATGGAAACTAGGATTTTTACATGAAATTATTCATGGTTTTGGACACGGAGAATTCATTGTTAAGATTGATCACTTTAATTAGAAGGTGATATTGAAATTATGCAAGAACTGTTATGGGTTTGGATTGTAGAGTTATTATTACTCTTTTTTGATTTACTATTTGATAGATCATTTCACCTCGTTAATTTTCTAATTTAAATTTAATAATTAATTATTTTTATAAATAAATAATTTTCTAATTTAAATGTTCAATTTAAAAAAATATATTTAAAAAAATATAAATATTCTCCAAAAATTTTAAAAATTATTAATAAAGATATTATTACATAAATTAAGTAAGACGAGATCGAGGTTTACCAATAATTGCATTTATTATTTATTAACTTTTGTCACCAGGATGTCAATTATATAACATTTTATTCCATTTAAATTAAGGTCAATTAAAGTTTTTATATCTGTCACATGAAATATAACTAAACATAAAATTATAAAAATATACTTTAAAAAATTAACATACACAAGATAAAATCAAGTAAAAATGAATTATGTGAAAAATGTTCTCATTTTTATATTTAAATGTAAAAATTTGTTTTATTGATTAAATATGCTCATTCTACAAATATAAATTATACAAAAAAATAAATATCGAAGTTTCCGAATATTAGTGATAAGAAATTTTTTTGGAGAATTACAAATTATTGAAAAAGATAGTGTTTGGTCTTTTCATCATAGTTTGGAGCAGAAAAAGTGGCCTATTATATGAAAGACAATTATTTAATTCCAAATCTTAACTAAAAAGTTCAGGAAATCATTAAAACACGTGGGACTTGTAAGAGATATAAGTCGTCACAACGAAGACTAAGTGGTACTGAAGTAGAAGCTTCAGAAATTTTTGAAAATATATATGTAGATATATGTGAGTCTCTAAGGGAAGCTACCGAACGAAAAAATATATCCTTGGACTAGTAGATAAATATAGAAAATACATTTCTTTGACTGATATGGTTAGACAAGAGAGAACCCCATGCAAAAGATAATTTTGAATAATTGGATACTGAACTTCGGAAATCCAAAAACTATAAATGTAGAGCGTGGTAAAGATTCTGACTCAAAAGACATGAAGGATTTTGAAAAGAGAGTTAATGCCAATCTCTGTTTTTCGAGCCCATACCATTACTTTAAGCTACAGACGACTAAGCCGAGATCTTTCCAGAAGTAGAAATAATCGCTACAGAAAATAATCGGAATAAGTGCAGTTGAAATTGTGTTTGGTAGAAAGATTTGATCAAATTTAATGAAATTTATGACGAATGCTCGATTGTGTAACATTTTAAATTTCGTTAAAAATTTTAAAAATATTATAAAATTAAAATTTTGTACTTTGATAAAATTATTAAATGACAAATGAAAAATGACACAAATAATTTCTGAAAAATTACATTAAAAAATCAAATTAAAGTGAATTATTTAACATGTGTAACTGTTTCCTTAATTAAATCAATTTGTTTAATTACGTATGCAGTATTAAAATATCAATTAAAACAAAAATAGTATAATGCCGTTTCTTAATATTAGTTCTAAAAGAATTTTAGGAGAATTACGAATTATTGAAAAAAAAGCCGTTCCAGGATTTTCTCTCAAACTTCAATCACCGGAAAATTTGAAAAAATTAGATGGAATATTTTTTGGGTTTCCTCAGTCCCCCTATGAAGGTGGTGAATACATAGTGGAATTTAAGATTCCTGAACAGTATCCGATAAAACCACCAAAAGCTTATTTTAAAACGAAAATCTGGCATCCAAACATCAGTTCAAAAACTGGTTGTATTTGCTTAAATATTTTGAGTTCCGATTGGGAACTTAAGTTAAATTTGTTAGATGTAATGCAGGGGATTTATTCGCTGCTCGTTTCAGCCGAGCCTGATGATCCACAAGATGCACAAGTGGCAGCTCAATATAAAAACCATGCTGATTTATTTGAGAAAACTGCAGCATTCTGGAATTATCAATATGCTGGAGGAAAACGACGAGATGAGTTTGATGAGTTTGAAGCGAAAATCAAAGAAATAATGGAAAGAGGATACAGTAGAGATGAGTCCATTCATGCGTTGTCTATGAAAAATTGGGATGTTACTGAAGCATTTAATATCTTGTAGTGGAAATGTTTTAAATTGAATGGAAAAGTATTGAAATAAAGCACTAGTATTATTTAATTTAAATTTAAAAATATGTATAAAATTTTTGATGGCATTAGCATCTGAACTTGAATTAGTGCTCCGATTTTAATGCGTGTTTAGAAATGTATGAGATCGAATATACAGTTTGTCGGGAAATCGAGCAACACTACTGTTATGATGCGTTATTTCAGTGTTTACTTTTTATTCACTAAATGTGATACAAACTAGAAAAAATGCACAAACTCGAACAGATACTTAATATTTTGTCTGTCTGTACTTTTTTAAACTTTAATTTCTCTTAGCCTATTGGGCATAGAAAACATCATTTTTTGCAGAAATCAGTACATAATTCACTGTTCCACATTTTAAGTATTACTGAAATAAGCTCCATTTTGTTTTTAAAAATCTTTAAATGTTATTTTTTGCTCATTATCTCTCACAGATTTTCTACGGGTTCAGATCTGAGCTATTAGGTGGCCAGAAAACTATTGGAATACTTTCATTAGGAAACCATTTTTTGACTGTTTTTGATCTATAACATGGTGCATTGTCGTCTTGAAATTTAAAATAATCTAAATTAATATCAGAAAAATAATCTCCTGTTGAATTTAATAGAGATCCTTCTAATATATTTATATAATTCAAAATTAATGGTACCCTTGCAGATTTTAAGTCTTACTATACCTTTATTGGTTAAACAGTCCCAAAACATTACGCTATCAAAAAATTTTTCAGTTAGTGTAATACAATCTTGAATTGTCTTATCTTCTGTAATCCAGATATTTGTAATATTTTATTGGTCTTCCTTTCCTATTAAGCACCATTTGATTGGGCAAATCTTTTGGTAAAACCAGAACGAATTTTGTACCATTCTTCTATGAGACATGCTTTTAACATTTCTTTTTCTGGTTATCTCTCTCTTCCTGAGTTTTCTTTTCAAGTAGGCCCATAAATTCTCAATAGGATTCATGTCCACTGATTGACCAACCCATTTCATGATCTCAATACTTATATCTTCGAGCCACTTTGTCACAATCTTCGCCGTATGTTTCGAATCCTTGTTATTCTAAAACTTTAAATTATTTTCCATATCAAGTTGTTGGGGGGCTTGTATGTAAAATATTATTATATATAATAATTATAAAATAATTAACAATAGTTAAAATACATAATTTGTATAATTTAAATAAATAAAAATAAATAATTATCATAATATTAATAAATAATATTTTTAATTGGTTAAACAGAAAGCTTTAAAATCAGTTGTCCTTAAACTGTAAAACTAATCTTCCCTAAACATAAATGTAAAGTGATGTTTCGTCTGAAAAAAAAAGTCAGCCGCAAAAAAACAAAAGGCAGTTTTTATTTTTGATTATTTCATGACACGCTCAAATGACAACAAATAAAGAGAGAGAAAAATAAATTTTACCCACTAAGAAAATTTAGAGAACTTTGACAACTTTGCAAATAATTAATAATTTTGTAGAAGTGCTTAATTTTCTTCTACAAAAATAAAAATGTCAAAATGAACCAAAACCCTTACAATAATAATATTTATGGAGTACAATTAGTGGAATATTTGCCTAGCTGTCTTAGACATTTTGCTGAAGTAATATATTTTAATGCTAAGATTTATTAAGTGATAAGCACGTTCGAGCTTTCATAATCAGAAATTTATGCCTCTAATGATATTTTCCACCATGTCATTAATATATGAATTAATGGTCCTTTTAACAAACTATTCAACTAGTAATATTCTCCTTAAATATATCCTTATTAAGAAAAAGGAACAATATATATTTTTAAAAAATTAGCGACTTGATTAGAATTGAGTTCCATGTTTTTCTTTACAAATTATCATCTTTTCCAGAAAAATAATTTTAATTTTTGCCAAATATCATTATAATCTTTGAATTTTTAACATTTTTTTATAAGGTTTATGAATTGTTTAGTTTCTTCCACAATGGACTTCGCTTAGTACGATATTTCACGGACATCAAAAAATTATAGTACTAGCCGATATAACGTATTAATACAAGTGTACTTAATATTATTTTCGAGTCCTCTGATGCTTTCACTTTTCTTTTCCAATAATTCCATAGGAAACAACGAATTACAATTTTGTCGATATCCATTTCTTGCATAGTAATTTATATAAAATTATATATTTTTTAAAGTAATCATAAATTAACGGATTCAGATAAACCAAGGCTACAGGTGGATATCAAATTTATTATAGATGTTACTATTATTAATATTATATCTCATTGTTAATATTATATCTCAATAATGTAAATGCGATCGTCTGCCAGTGACTCCTCAATTTACTAAAGTTGTGCTCGAAACTTGGCTAACCTCAGCTTGAATCAAACTCCTCACAATAAAACTTTATCTAGTGAATCAAAGCAAATCACAATAAAACTTTATTATAGTTACATGTACCACCCAAAATCACAATTTAAATCAATTCCATACAAAAACCAATGTAAATCAATTCTCTGAAAAATCGAGTCAATGTAAGCGAATTTTAGAATAAGATAGGATATTCAAAAGAAAAATATTTAAACAATACTAATCATACAAACAAAACTGAATATAATCAATTAAAATAAAATTAAGAAAATCAAGTAAATAATCTCACCAGAGCGAAAGGGGTCCCCGGGTCGTACACTAAGCCCTTTTCAGGTCGCCTAGGGATTCCCAAGCTCGTTTGGTCCCCTTGTGTAATCCAGTTGCAAAGCCATATTACAGGAGAAAAACAATAATTATTATTGTAATCTCATCTACAAAATTCCAAAAATCTGATTAGAATCTTCGTCTTCTTCAGAAAAATTAAATTAAACTCCGGCAAAAATCTAAAAATCTGTCTGCAAACTCTGTAAATTCTTGTCAATATTTCCTAATGGACACTGCACGAAAATAGCTGTCTCTTTATATAGTCGCAGAGATTTGGCTACGATCACCAATCCCTACGACCCGAAGCGGTTATTTAGAACAAAAGCCCATTAGATGAAATATTACTCAGACGACGGAGTTAATTTGGCATTTTACGGAAGACCAGCACTCTTACATCTTTCTGGCTGAAGCAGCCCAAAAATCCATGTAAATTTCGATGTTTTTGCAAGACATTCCGGTAGGAAGACTTCATTTGATCTTCAAACTCTGAGGATAGGAAACGCTTCGAATTATCAAAGCAATCATTTTTAAATATCTGCTATACCTTGGCGTCGTTTTCAATGGCCTATCACTACCTTTTGTTCTGCTTACAGTCACAGTTGTACATTCTTTTAAAATAATCTTCCGAACAGCAATATAGGAAACAGATAACTGATATTTCTTCAACATCATCCTACTTATCTGTTTATAGGAAAACCCTAAGTCACGAAATGCACATACCTTTGAACGGTTTTCATTTGATAATTGATAGCCAAGTGTGGAATTCATTACTAAGTGTACTAACCATTAGATAAAGATACGGTTGGTGAATTTTAAAAATATCTTACTTCAGTATTATAAAAATAAAAGATAATGTCAAATTTTTAAATTTGCAATTCTCAAACCTAAATTTAAATCATACTAAAAGATTTAAAGTATTAAATGATATCGTTTTAGCAGATATTTTTTTTTAGGTTAAATGTACCTATAAGAAAACGGATTCAGTTATTAATATTATAACATCATCCTAAGCGAAGAATACTACACTTCATATTTTACGGCAAGCGTTTATTTTATTCTCCTTATTCTAAAAATAATTTCAGAATATCTTTCCTTTCTCTTTACCTAAACTCCTTTTGTAATATACAAATTAAATTAATATTTTTATGCTTAAGAAATTATCTATATTATTTAAGGAAAATTTGATAATAAAATCTTATTCAATTTTTGTTTCGTTGACCTATCGAACTTTTGATCTTCAAAAAAAAATAAAAATGATCCTTGTTAGTTAAAGAATTCTGGCTTTAAAATAATCTAATAAAAAGTTATCAGTTATAAAATATTTTGACAATTCACGAGATTATTTCCAAGTACAACAGATTTTTATAAGACCTTCCAGAAAAATTATTAATAAATATGCAATAGTCGATCTAGAAGATAAGGCATAAAGATTTATATTTTTTTCATTATTTCTTCAACTTTTTACTAACATATTTATTATTTTTTCAGTTACTTCTTTATTAATTTTACTTCGTGAATCTATTGGTGAATCTATTATCATATCTTTGCAAGATTTTTCAATTTTTCCTCTGGAACAGCAGCCACATTTTCCTAAGTAGTCATATCTGTTTTACAATCTGAACGTGAAGTCATCAAAGGATGTTCTTCCCGCTCAAAAGGTACGGAATCAACGCCTCACTACTTGGTTCCAAAACATAATTGATTTCATTGCCAATGTCTATCGCAGAACTTTTCTTTTTAAAGCAGTACGAAAGTAACGCTCATATTTCTTCAGAACTAAATAAAAATTCTTTTTGACTTATTTTGATTTTTAATAATTATTAATAATAAATAAAATTTAGAACCTGTATTTTTAAAATTAATTTTTATTTGATTTAATTAAACAAATATTAATATAAGCAGATGTGAGCCCTGGATGCTGAAATGCTCAAGACTTTTCAATTATATTAATATACAAATGATTCGAGTAGGATAATGTGATGCTTAATATACGTGAAACCCTAAGCCAACAAATTCAAAAAGTATTCCTTTAATTTAGTAATGGATTATTTTATTGTCATAGGTATACTTTATGAGTACCAATCTTCAAAAAGCGTTGTGAAGAGTAATTATGAATTTCTTTTAATGTCTTTGAAATTGAATTACAATAACAACAGGAGAACGAATAGAAAAATACTCAATATTATTATTATTATTGCAACTATTTGATTAAGTAATAACCATAATTACGCAAATTAATAAAAATCTGTGCCTTGAAGCAATATAAAAATATATGGTATTTACTTATACTTTGTTCTCAAAATATTTATCCTAAAAATTATTTTAATTTAATAAAAATTACTTAACGATAGATTAACCACCATTACAAAAATGTTATGTATTGTTATGTATAATAAAAGATGAAATTATTAAAACAGCTATTATTTTCTTTACAACCTAATAAAATAAATAAAACTTCCGTTGATACGAACTCTGTCAAAATATTTCTTAAACCCGGACTAAATTTCATGCATGAAAATTTCATCTTGAAATTATTATTAAACGCTTAATTTGGATAAGACTGTCCGAAATTTCTTGGAACTGGTACTCCTATTAACTGAGAGCTACTGTATATATTTTGCAAAATATTATAAAATTTTTTCAGTATTAGTAGAAATATTAAGTAATCAGTAAAACATTTTCTTTTATTTATAACTCAGTTTTAATGACACGTGATACATATCCTAAATATCCGGACTATGTATGAAAGGTAACACTCAAGCAATCAATTTAAATAAGAATGAACAACTATAATATATAAATTTATTTTTAAATTGTGTTCGAGATACAATTCTTACACCGATGCATGAGTTCCAAAAATGCTCGTGGGTAGAAACGCCCCTGAAAGTAATTTCAGCACTGCTTCATATAAATTCTCAGTAGATTCGAATTGTCTGCTTCATTTTTTTTTTCAAAAGTCGGAAAAGCCAAAATTTACTTTGTGCAAGGTCTGGACAATATGGCGAACGTGGGACAACAATAAAAAACCAACATTAGTCATAGCAGTGGAGGAGAGAACACTTTTGTGGATTGGTGCTTTGTCTTGCAAAAGCAATTGTGGTAAGCCTCTAGGCTTTCGTCGTAGAAAGCGAGTTTCCATTCATGTTTGCTCGCAGGTATATATAGAGACTTAGAGGCGTTTCACAAGATTCTTGGGAAACTGTTCTCAAAATTTAGACAACAGTGCAGGCAATCTTCACAAATCTCGATAGATGGAAAAGATGGGATTAATAGAGATGAAAACTTTTGAATTTCGAGAGAGGAAAATGTTTCTTGCATTTTGCGCACGTCAGTGTTAAGCCTCCTGGTCAACTCCTTGATGTTAATCCTTCGTTCATTTTTGACCAGTTTCTTACGCCGTTTCTTTAATTTTTCTTCATTTCATTATAAATACTTTTTCTACCACGATGAAACTCGGAAATCTAACAATAAATAGTCGTTTTGAAGAATATTTATAGCCGTACGTATCAAATAGTTAACTCTGAATATTGGCATTTGATTCTCCACAAAACGAGATATTTTATGAAACTTCTATATTCGATTGAATCCACCTTATTTTTTATTCACACACTTATTTATTACAAAAGAATTTGTAAATAAATGAAATTCCATTTTCATAACCTATATAAATTGTGTTTTCAAATAAAATCAATTCATAAATTTCCAATATTTTCATACCTAGTCTAGGTATTTAGGATACGCGCCACATATTAATATTAAAAATACAGTCGTGGCCATAAAGTTAGCATATTTTTAAAAACTTAATAAAATTAACAAAATCTTAAATATCACTAATTATATTTTAAAATTTTTTAACATAATCACAAGAATATTGAACACAGGCCTTTATTTAGTCATATGGCCTATAGCTGTGATAACTGACTTCAATCGCTGTGGAATACATATATGTTTAATTTTCTCTTGTAGATCAACCCAGGTTGACGGACCGAACTTCTATAATTTGAATTTACGAATGACCTAGCAATTTTTTATCGAATTTATATCGGGTGAGTTACCTAGCCATAGACTTATCACAGAAACTGGTTTGATGTCAGTCAGTTTGTTATCTGCCGAGAAAGATGACAAAGGACATCATCCTGATGAAAATATTAGCAATTTAGACTTTCCATGCATAGCAGAAGTTTATCATGCAATATTGTACTATAAACATTACCATATATAGTGATATTTTGCGGGATGAACCACAGATCACAACATCCTCTGCTACTTATGTAACACAAAATCATATGTGAATGAGAGTGTTTGACGGTTTGCGTTGTAAAACGAGGATTATAACGTTGTCCAGGTGAACGTCGAACTCTAATCTTACCAAGCTGTTGAATAGATGTTTTCTGAGGTCCGTGTTGATATTTACGGTTAAAAATGAGTTGATCTTTGATGTTTTGGCTGTCAGTCTGGGCTTATTTCCATATATCAATAAAAGATAATGAAAGATTTATTTACAGTTATGATTTATTGATAAATTTATTTCAATAGTCTACTTTCATTAATATTTAATTAATATATATTAAAACTTACAAGTAGAAAGTTTAAACAATAAACAAATTATAACAAAATTTTCAAAATATGTTTCTTTTATGGCCACGACTGTATATTAGGGATTCAATTTAATTATGAGTCCCTAACCAAAAATACTTAAAAATAAATTTTATTATTAACAGACAAATATTAATTGATTAAATATTCTCCATCAATCTCGAATAATCTCTAACATATATCTACCAAATAATGAATTCCATCGGAATAAAATTCATAATTTTTGATAAAAAATTGTCTTAAGACTTCATAACACAGCTCTCTTAATTATTTTTTTTTCATTTTTGATGCATGAGGTTTAGTATTATCATGCTGGAGAACCCATTTTCTGATAACCAAATTAAATTTATGAGAAAAATTATTTGATTGTGCTTTTGAGTTGCAAAAACTGTCACGGTTTTGTTAAAATCGCATTCCAAAACCTTTTATGAAAAAGGTATTTTGGATTTGTTGTCTCGTTCGCAAAAATGTGTGGAAGTTGGAGGAGGTTATATTGAAAAATAAATATAAACTTGATACATATTTGTTATTGAAATTTTTAAAAAATCTGTTGTATATTTATAGTTCCGTTTAAATATTTAATGGGCGATTTGCAAAATTTTATTTAAATATTTTCAATATTTCCGATAGAATATTTCTAAGTACTTTTAAGCCTTACCATGTTTATGGGGTCCCGGTTAAAATAAAGCTTTTAATGCGACTCTCCTAAGAAGAAGTTTGTTCAGTCTTAGCTTAAGCAATCATTAAATTGATAAATGAAAATTAGTACTGAAAAATGGAATATTTTTTTAATTATGTTTTTTGAGATGATTTAATTTAAAAAAGATTAAAAAAGAGAAGAAAGATATATATAGGAAATACAAACAAGACAGAAAACAATCATTATATTGGGTCCTCACGGATGATAAAAAAGAGAGCATTTTCTAAAATACAAAGATTCTGATTTTCCGTGACACTGAAAATAATGCTTAATTGATTTAATACTTATTTTTACTTTAATTGTTTATTGTTATATTATTTATCTTCATTTCTGAAGTTCTCTGTCACTATCTGATTTTTAGAAAGTAACAAATGTTATTTTACAATTATTTACATATTGTGGTGTGCACATTCTCACAATGATGCCATCTAATTTATTATTGTACTTCAATCATTAACTTTTGGACGGTAAAAGTATTTTCAGATTTTAAAACGAGCTGATTCGTGTTCGGGGTTTTCAATCAGAATGGGATTCAGGTTATGAATACTCGTGGGAATAAATGTAAAACGTTTATGGAAATCATAACAATATTTATCCATTACATTTCTCAATGGTCCTGTTTTTTTGCTCACGACTTCTCTTTGCCTTTCTGCATGTTCGTTGTGGTAAAATAAAGGATGTGATCTAAAATGATTCTATGGACAGTAGATTCAAATGCACGACGATTCTGCTGTATGATCTACTAAATGATCAAATGTAATGAAATACGAAAGAATAAAAGTCTAATTAAGGTGGAATATAAAGATCAAACGATATCAAGAGATCAATAAAACAAATTTGAATCGAACTATTCTTTGAGAAGGTGACCAGAACTCAGTAACATAAAAATTTTAAGTATAATTTAATAATAATTCTTAAAAAGTTGTGTAATAATGAACAGAAACGTTAAGTTTTCAATGATTATTACGAAATAATAATGAACCATTATTTATTAAAGGGTTTAACTGTATTCACTGAAGTAATCTTTGTTCATTAAAACCATTTTCTCGAGTTATATTCGAAAAAATATGTCAAAACTTGAAAGTTTTTACTGAATTGTATTAACTCTTTGCTCTTAATTTTTAAAAGGACATTTTTGTTTAATATGATTTTTTTACTATTTCTTTTTTCATGAAATTTCACAAGAAATTCGAAAAGAAAAGAATAGTTATTTTTTTATTAGATATTATTTATTTTTTTTCAAATATTTTTTAAGATTAGAAAGGTGATGTAATAGTGAGGTTTTGAGTAAAAGTAAAAAAATAAAGATAGAAAATGTAACCTTAGATAAGTTGTGGGGCATTTTTTGTTTCTTCAATATTTCAAATTTATCAATAATCAATAATAAACAAATTGATTAAAGTTAAATAAAGTGTGAAAAATTTAAAATTTCAAAATGACTTTAAAAATATAATAAACTGGTGGAATGGTCATAAAAATTCATATATTTTCCTAAACAATAATCGATTGCATGGGAATGAAATAAAAATAGTGCAAATTATTTTATTCCATTAAATTCGATTTGATTATAAAAGATCTACAGCTTCACTGACATCCCAATTTCTCATTGATAATGCGTGAATAGAGTCTTCTTTGCTGTATCCTTTTTTCATTAGCTCACTGATTTTTTCTTCAAACTCATCAAACTCATCTCGCCTTTTACCCCCAGCATAATGATAATTCCAAAACGCTGCTGTTTTCTCAAATAATTCCGAATGGTTTTTATATTGAGCAGCCACTTGCGCATCCTGGGGATCATTGGGCTCAGCTGAAACCAGAAGCGAACAAATGCCCTTCATTACATCCAATAATGTTAATTTCAATTCCCATTCACAGCCCAATATACTAAGACAAATATAACCCGTTTTTGAACTGACATTTGGATGCCAGACTTTGGTTTTGAAATATACCTTTGGAGGTTTTTGTGGATATTGATCGGGAATGTCTAATTCAACTTTGTACTCTCCACCTTCATATGGTGATTGAGGCAATCCATAAAATGTTCCTTCTAGTTTTTTCACATTATCAAAAGATTCAGGTCGGACAGAAAAGCCAGGAATGGGTTTTTTTTCAAAAGCGTTTAATTCTTGCAAAATTCTTTTAATACTAACATTACTAACCTGCATTAAATGATTTTTTATTTTAATCAACTATCTTTAATATGCTTTTTTTAATTAATAAAACAAATTTTTCAGCCTAATTTAGCGGATTATATTATATTAATTTAAATTTTTAAGATGAGGTCACGAAATATAATAAATTTATAACAAAGTTTAAATAATTAAAAAATTTCTAAACAAATTTATTACCCGGGCTTTTTTTTACTGAGCTTAACTTTCTTGTCAACTTCAAATCTTTTAGCTTTATATAATTGCATTAAAGATTACATTGAAACAATCCGTCTTCTCTCGGTTCTTCTTTAGCAAAGATAATTTTCATCATAATATTTTGGGTATTTTTAAGGTTTTATTATCGACATCTGAACCGTAACAGTGAAAAGTATTCATCAACGGCTTCAAAACTTCTGATTTTTACTTTCTGAATGTACATTGTCCCCTTCAGTACAAATTATCCCCGTGAAAATTTGTTCAAGTCTACACTAATTTTAAAAAATGTGTCACCAATAAGATCTACGTTGGAATGTTGAACGATGTTGGAATGGAGAGAATAGGTATATGTTAGTTGATGTAATGGTCTCCGGTATCACTTTTATCACTATTTAAAACTAAAAATTTATTTAAAAGAAAATAAATCTTTTAAATTTAATGAAACATTTTAAGTCACGTTTTTCTTGACAATTTCAAAATCGTTTACCCAGTTAAAACTTAATAATTATAAATTTATAAAAATTAATATAAGATAATATATATTACAAATAGATTTATCTTTTCCTGAACTCAAATGAACTATGGCATGTATTTTACATTATGTCAGTTCCATTTTATTTTTGATAGAAACAAAGGGTACATTTATTTCAACAATTTACATTAAATATCTAAGGCTATTGTATCATCCAATATATGATAATAAATGTGACTTTAAGATTTACAAATGGAATATCATAAATGCAACCAGGAAAAGACCTTAATCATAAAAACAGGAATTTTAAAGCAATTTTTGGTGAAATTGTTTTGTCATTTACACACACTACTGACATTTTAAAGCAATAAAAGAAAACAGTTCAAGTTTAGTCATGAGAATAACCCAGCATCCGACATTAAATTTAAATTGTGCATTTTTTTAAACTGTTAATATTTCGAATCTGACTTCAAAAATTTAAATATATTAAGCGGACCGATAAAAGACAATTAAACAACAGTCAAATTTATTAAATAGTTAAACAAAAGAAAACACAAAGTCAATTTCTACAAGTAGAATAAATGTTAATAACGATCGAATTGAGTTCTCTTCAAAATCGGTCACTTTGAATTCGAATAAATTGTCTTCAACTGTAATTCTTCATGCAACTTTAATTCTTAGATTTCTCTTCAATTCAATTTTCACTATCACTTCAATTCTCAGCAAACCTCAATTTAATTCTCGCTTATTTTTCACTTATTATTTTGATTAATTCTCAATTTCTTATGACTTTGGGGGCTCTATAACTCCATTAAATAAGAGTTTTCCGATTTTCTTTACCAATCACGGCATCCCAAACAGCCACTGCTGTTTCGTATTAATCAGGTATGTCCTCCTTCATCTCCCAGATCATACTGATCAATGCTGAAACCGAGAGTCTCAAACAACAACTCAGCTCAAATTCATTCATCCAAGGTTAAATAAATAATTCTCACAATTTTTTTTCATTTAAAAATGAAACGCCGGGAGTTTCAAATATTAAAAGCAGCTCGAACGTATTTGCTTGAGCTCAATAATTAATTTATATAATAAAATATATATTAGGTTTGTACATAAATTCCAGCATTTTTGTTATTGCAAAGCTTTTTGTGAAAACCAACTATTATTTTGTTAATATTACAAATAATAAATCAATCAGTAATATGGTCTCCGTTATTGTTCACGACTTGTTCCCACCTTTCGACCAATTTGTTGATACCATTTCTCTAGAAATCGCCAGTCCGGGTCTCAAAGAATTTGTTGAGCCAGTTTTTGAGATCCTCCCCGTTCTTGAATGTCACACACCTCATTTGATTGGACAATGAGCGGTAGAGATGAAAGTTAGTTGGCGCAAGGTCAGGAGAGTACGGCGGATGTTGAAGAATCTCCCATTTGAGCTCTTGGAGGGCTATTTTGACTATATTCGCTGTGTGTGGCCGTGCATTGTCATGAAGCAAAATGACATAACTGAGACGATCTGAACTTTTCAGTTGAATAGCTTCTTTCACTCTTTGCAACTGGGATACATAGAGTTCTTGTTAATAGTCTCATTTTTCTCAAGTACTTCCCAGTGCACTAAACCCTCCCAGTTCTACCATACATATATCATTGCTTTCTTGGGATGAAGTTCTTTTTTTACTCTTGGCTTAGGCGTGACTCCTTTAGCTATCCACTCCTTCCCCTGTCTCATATTGACGTAGAGACACCATTTCTCGTTTCCCGTGACGATTCTCTGCAGAAATCGTTTCGTATGGCCGCATGTCGCTTGTGCCGAGCAAGATGTGCTGCGATTTGGAGACAATTTTCTTTGTCTTGGTCGCTGAGTTTTTTATTTAATATATAATAACGTTTTGATTATTGTTATTATTATTATGAGATGGTTAAAAATTAACAAATAATTGTTGATATTCTAATTACATCATAATTGAAGTTTAAATTTTCGAGCAGCTTGTCAGATTTTTAATTAGTAATTTATTAATTTAATTAAATAAATGTTAAAATAAAAGGAATTGAAATAAAAAGGATCTTGAAACGGATTTAAGTAGAATAAACCCTATGCGTCCCTACAGAGATGTGTTGAACACTGGATTTCAAAGAAATCAAGAGTCCAGGGATAGAAATACATAAAACAGAGACAAGATACAGACCCTTAATTTTGAGTCCACAAGTAATATACTGATCGTGCAATAAACATGTCTACATAAGTCGGAATTTTCATGAAAGTGGTTGTTTTGATTCAATATAAATTTGTGTAAGCGAAACGAATACAACATTTGAAAGTAAGAAGTTATCAATTTTCGAGCGAAAGTTACTTGTTAAGGTATAATAGTAACAAAATAAATTTTATTGTTTCTTATAATTGTTATATAATAAAATATTTCGTAATTACTTTTATTTTTTTCCATTAAAATTATTTAATTAATAAAAATGTTTAAATGAAAAAAACAAAATCAACATAGAATCAATTTTTATTGAATTGTTTAAAAATTCCATTGTTTAGAATTTTTAAAATCCTTGAAGGGTAGTCATTTAAAACTTTTATTTTGACATAAACATTATTTATTTATTATACTCCGGTTCACCATTTCTCAAGATTTCTAGTTATTATTTTATGAAATAATTTTATTTTACCTAAACTTGTATTTATTCTCAGAGCTGCGATCACTTATGAAGTATAATTTTATTTTCATTTAATTTTTTATATTTAGTTATTTTATTTATCAACCAATATAATTATTTATAGAATTTTTTTGATTTTGTTAAACTATTGTCTATCTTTTATAATTGTAGAAAGGTATCCTTGGTATTGTTAATCATGTTTTTCTGTGTTATTGGCGTGACAATCAAGTGACCAGAAATTCAAAAATATACTATTTTTAACTTGTTTGCAATTTTTTGCCGCCTACATTACAATTTTCTAATTTTTATGTATTTATTTTACTTAATATTTATTATTACTCAAAATTAAATAAAGCTAATATTTTATATACCAATTTTATGATTTTAATTTTAATAAAATGTTAATATATTTTTTAGTAAGCGTTTTGGGCTATTTATTTTAAAATAAATTTATTTTTTGCAAGGAGGAAACGAAAGAAATCAGAGTATTTTAGAGATTTAATTCATAAAAGCACACTTATTTTTTTTCATATAAAAAATACAGTTTTCTCTAACCTACCAAAATTTTCATTAGTCGTGGACCAAAATACTATATAAGGAGAAGGACTTCTCCATAATTTCGCCCTCAACTAGAAACAGTTATTTTGGTTTAGAAGACCTTATTTGCCGAAGACTATCATGAAAACTATCGTTGAAGACATATTATCGTGAAGACTATCCAGATCTGAAACCCAAGTACTTTGTAAAAATGATATCTTGCCTGGGATTGTATTTGAGTTCACCCCCAGAGGGCTATTTCTGAGCAACTTAAAGGCTCAGCTAATAGTCCGGGAAGCTTAAGCGAAGATAACTCGTAAGCTTGTTCCATTATTTTTTTATTATTACATATTAATTTGATTATAATTTTTCTTATTTGATTGTTCATTAATTTTAATCATCTAATTGTGTTTCGTGACTCGTTATTATTAACTTTTGTTTTTGATCGATTACCCCAAACAATTACAGATATTTCAGACCTTATTGTGATTCCTTTCTCTTAAGTTTGGCGATTTTTGTGTTATTATTATCACTGTGATTTCGTGTGAACTTTGTGTTATAAATACAAGTTATTGCTTTACTGATTGTTATTATTTTTGCACCACCTAAGAGTTGGAGTCAGGTTTAACTTTGATACACTAAATAGTGAACAAAATTAAAAAATCTTGTGCATCTCATTCGAAATAGCTGCAGCATATTTCTTTTAAATGACTAAAAGTAATATTAATTTTTAGCTTTACTTTTGTATCTATATGATATATTATTAAAATTTAGCAAAAGTGGTCGCTATTAAGATCGCCGCTCTCCATAAAACGCTTCACGAATTAAAAATCGCTCTGTAAGTCTGGATTCTAAAAAAAATTGTAAGAATAAAAATAAAGAAATATTAAATTCCAATTAATAAAGTTTTAAAATATATTGAAATTGATGATTAAAAATCTCTTTTATTTAACACTATTTTCTACTAGAAATCTTTAACCAATTTAATTATGAAAGGAAAATTAAATTTAGATAAAGTATACCAAAAGAAACACATAATATTTAAATATTTAAATAAAATATAATCTAACTTTACAAAGCATTACTATAATATTAAATGTCTATAATATAAAATGTATATATAAAGTAAATTATTATTTTTATAGATTTTTTATTTTATGTAAAAATATATATTTATATTTTCTTAGTTAATTTAAAATCAAATTAATTAGAAAATTGACTAGAATTAGTTTATTTTAGAATAGATATCACTAGAATCATAAAAATTCGAAGAAATTATATAAAATGGTTCAGAAACTATTCCGCAAAAAGAAAAATTTTTGAAAAAATATTTTCAGTGTATTTTTTCTTTTGTTATGTCGGAACAGGATTATTCAATGAGTCCCATGGAGCTTTGGAATTCATAGGCGACCGTAGAAGACCTAGCGGACGATCTTGAGAGCCATTGCTCCCTCCCGTACGAGACTCTTTTTCTTTTATGGGTTGATTTCTGTTTTACTTCTTAGTGAGAAATAAGTAAATCTAGAGTTTACAGTTACACCTTTACATGCAAATATACATGTATAAACGTAACAATACTACTTTATACCTTTCAAAAAAATCGAAAAAAAAGTTTTAGATTGAAGAATTTAAAAGACAAAAATGTAATGGTAAAAACAAAAAGTCAATCTTTAGGATTGAGTTATAATTTTTAAATATATAAAACAAATTTGAGGAGTATTCTACAAAATTAACAGAAGAAATATTACTATAAAATATATTAAAACATAACCCTATATTTTTTCAATATTATTTTCATAAATTTTATAAAAGTGATAAAATTATTCTTCATGTGATATCTTTTATAAAATCTGATAATTAATTTTAAAAAATAATTTTTTAATTTATATTTTTCTTTAAAAATTTAATAATTAATTGAATAATTAATTAACTAATTAATTAAATTGAATAATTATAATTATTGTGAGTATTTAAAGTTCGTCCTGGCCCAAAAAGTACTTGTGAAGGCCGAAGGCAGAAATAAGGATAGAGAAAGATACGAAGGTCCATAAACGGTGCACAGACAAGAGATATGCATTGGAAGATAGAGAGGGAAAATAATTGAAAGGAATGTGGAAAAAATTATAAAATTCTTGAGAAGGGGGATGTGAGTATTTAATCTGATTTTTAATTTTTTATATTGTGCAATATTTAAATTTTTAATTAATTTAATTTTAATATTTATTTTAAAATAAATATTTATTGAAATGAATTTTGATATTTAATGGCACAATATATTAATTTATTAGGAATGGCAAATTTGTTTAAGTATCATTTTTTAAAATGCTTTCAAAAATATATTGTTCAAACTATGACTGATTTTGTTGATATCGCAGCTAACAATTATTAATAATAACTGACTAATAATTAATTTTCTAAAAAATTTACCTGCAAAAACAATTTAAATTTTTTAAAAAGTTCAAGGTACATATTTATCAAATTCATTTGATTTTATTGATAAATAATAAAAATTACCATTATAATTTAAAAAATTACAATCTCAAATATTTATCAAAATGTTAAAATTTATTTACTGTCACCAAAAATATCAGTATTTTACATGAATGTATGAATATTTTAATGGTTAGATTTTTTGTTTTTAAAGAACTATATTAATAATATTTAAAAGATTATTATTTATGATAGACAGTACATTTCGCTTAATCCGGTTTTGGAAAATCCGGATTTTCGTGAAAACCGATGAAATATTTCGGTCCCAAATAAATTACGTATTAATTGTGACTAATCAAATTTTGCGTAATCCGGTTTCGTGAAATCCATAGTACGATAAAATTTTTAAGTTCCTCAAAAGGATTTCATACTTTTAATCCGGATTTTAATTTAGATTTAATTTAATTTTGTTACTTTAAGTATTTTGTTGTTTAAGTTATTTTTTTAATTTTTCTAAATTTTTTAGCTTTAAATATCAAGATGTCTTTAAAAAGAATACGAACAGAAATAAGTCTAGAAAAAAGTACGAAATTATTTGTTATGCTAGAAATCAGTAAAATCTCAAGAAGATTGAAATTGCTAATTATTTCGATGTGAAACAGCAAATCCTTGAGTGACATAAAAAACACAGAGAAAATAAAGGATAACTACCAAAAAGAATGTGTTTCTGGGCAAGTCAGGAAAATGAAGCAATCAAAATTTCCACAAACTGGTATGGTTTTGTTGCATTGGTTTTCTGCAATAAGAGCTGATCGACCAGATATATTTCTCATCCTACAGGCCACCAAATTTGCCAGAGAACTTGACGAAGAGAATCAAAATGAAGAAATTAATATGAGTTGATTTTAGTCACTGGAAAACCTATCATGATGTTACATTAAAAAAAAATCAGGAGAAAGCGCTTCTGTATCCGATGAGTCCATTCGTCACTGGAAAGATGTCGTTAGTAAGGTAATTATGCAAAAATATTCACCGAATGACATTCTGAATTGCAATGAATGTGGTTTATTTTGGCAATTAACACCAGATAAAACACTTGCTTTTTCGAATGAGAAAGTTCATGGCGGGAAAAAATCCAAACTGCGATTTACAATTTTGAACTGTGTTAGTATGTCCGGTAAGAAATTTCCTATTTGGGTTATTGGAAAATATGCAAAACCACGATGCTTCAAATATGTCTTACATATTTCAATAATCTATCGTGCGAATCATAAAGCAAGAATGACTTTGTTCATTTAATTGATCAGCAAATGAGGAAAGAAAATCGAAAGGTAGCTCTCATTCTCAATCGATATCCAGCACATCACCAAAATGGAGTTTCATTTAAATCTCCTTGGTGCCTTAAATATGATCAAAATAACATGGGATTCGGTTTCGGAAGAAATTGTGGTAAACTGCTTTCGATATTGTTTTGCACCAGAATCATTAAATGAACTTGCTGAAATCAAAGCAAACCAAGACCACCAAGAATTTGGAAATATTTTTGATCGATTAAAATCATTTATACAAGTACCCCAGTAAGTTTCATTTGAAAATCTTGTCGAAGTGAATCAAACCTTGCCTACTATCGCTGTAGTATTGGAAGAAGACATTTTGGAAATGTTTAAGAAATCGAACGCAATCGCAAAAAATGAAGTTGAAGATTCAATTTCTGTTGTAGTTGTGCCATCTTAAACAGAAGCCATTCAGGCTTTGAATACGATTCATCTGTTTTTACAAACTCCCAGCTGGTTGGAAAAGCATCTCTCTGCTATTGAACATCTCAAAGATGATCTCAACTCAAAAATAACTAATGAATTGAAACAATTGCAAATAACCAATTTTTTCAAAAAAAATTAATAAAGACGATCTTTTATTTGAATAAATTATAAATAAAGTTCTCTTTTTCTTATATACTGTATTGGGTTTTTAAATATTTTGGATAATCCGGATGTTCGTGTAATCCGGTGAAATATTTCGGTCCCAAAGACATCGGATTAAGCGAATTGTACTGTATATAATTTATGATATTCTTTGATGTGTTTCGATTTTTTTCATTTCATTTTTTAAATTTTTTAATATATTTCTTTAACTCTTTCTTAAAAATACCAATAATCGCGATTGTTTAAGATTTTCTTCATTAGGTAAAACTAATTTATTTAATTTTAGAAATAAAATTATTTCTAAAATCAAATACTTTTTGACTGACTACCATGATTACAACTTAAAGATTTCTTTTGATATCTTACATCCTATGATATCCTATGAATAGGATATTGCAGAAATATTATTTATAAGGTTCATCTGAATTGACAAATTTATAAGTTTTGTTTAAATCTTTGATAAGTTGATTCGATTTAAAATAATTATTGTTGACAGAATTTTTGAATTTTAATTGTATCAATTGTTACTTGATGGCATTTATTTTTAAAATTATTTATTTTATTTATATTAAGTAATTTATGGCTCAAGTTATTTGTTAGTTTGAAAACAAAAAATATATTATATTCAAAGATATTGTTAGATATTTTCTTTATAATCTTTCTATTTCATTTGACATTATTTATATTATTATTTAAATTTATTGACAAAACTAAACAGTGAATTTTAATTTTCAACAATTTCTTTATGGTTTAACAGATTTCCATGCTCTCAGAATTTAACTTACAGAACCAAATCGAATATTGATCGTACATTTCACTGATTTTATTTCGAAATTTAAAATATCAAAAGATAATGGAATACAATTTTAATATAATAATTTTTGTTTATAACAAATAAACAAAATCGAATTTTTGGACCACTCTAAACAAAAAATAATCAATAAAATATAATTTAGCAATTTTTACATAATTTTTTTTTATTTTATATATTATTTATACGTTTAATTTAAATTAATAAAAAATTTAATAAATTTTTATCACACTATAGCACATCATAAAAGTTGTTTTTTCTTCGTTTTGATTGGTTTCAGATATTCTCACCTATTTTTGCTTGTTTACTGTTTTTGATATTTTGCTATATTTTGATTTTTTTTATTATTGGATTGATATTTTGACATTTCAACAAAATATAAATCAATCATCAAATTTCATAAGAATATTTAACCATAAATATACTTCATAAAGTAGTTAAAAAGCATTTTATTTTAATAAGCGTGATTTGATTTTATAATTATCCAAATCAACCGCCCTTTTGAAATTACCTAATCTCAATCAAATGATTTATTTAATTTCTTTAAGTATGACAAATATATGAACTGATTTTATGAGAACAATTGGTCTTGAAAATAAATGGGATAAAGTATTTTGTTAAAGATCTTAGTGAAACAAAAGTTCTTTAAACAAAATCTTCAAATGTTAAATAGTTTATTAATGAACGATTTTTTACCATTTTAAAAGTTATTTAATATCAAAGAAAAAATTTTTTTGAAACATTTTATTTATGCAGGTATGTCATTTTAAGCTTTTGAAATTTCTAATATTTTGAATATTTTAATACTTCGAAATATTATAATAATATATCTAATATTGCAAAATTAAAAATAAATTAAAAGTTTACATTTAAAAATAAACATTTAGAAAAATATTAATATTTTGAAATATTTATGTATTTTATTGATATTAAATTTTAAAAATGGAAAAAAAATTTTAGATCAAATTAAGATTCCATCCCACATATTTATCAATTGTTACGAAAATTGGCTTTAATAACTAATTCTGAAAATTGATGATTGATAATGATAATTTTGAGAAATAGAATTATTGTCCATAAAAAAATTTAATTGATTTTTATTAAACAATTTGTTAATTAAGTTTATTTCATTTTTAAAAATAAATAATTTCCGGGTTGTTATATATATTTGTGTTTTCTCAATTTACATAAATCAATTACATAATTTCACTTCCAATAGCTATCTTTTATTTTCAATACTACTACGACTAACGTGTGCGAATAAATGTTGATTTATTTTATATACGCACCAACCAATTTAAAATTCAAATATTAATAAGTTATTTTTTATTATATATGGTTTGTTTAAACTAAGTGAAAATTTAATAATGAAGGTCGAAGAAGAGTAAAAAATGAATAATGTAGAAGAGTGTTTGCATGCTTGGACGACACTCAAGAAGTTTTAGAACACTAGAAAGAGAAAGTAAGTCGCCGCACATTGTATTTAATTTTTAGGAGATGGCGAAGCAGCAACTGGAGTTATAAAACCAGATAGGCCACCGATTCTAAATGAAATGCAGGGTCAAGTTGCAAAAAAGATGCGCAGGACAAAATCGGTCAATCCAACCGTATTCTTAGCCGTAAATATCACATTTCTAAAGAAACTGTGCGTCAAAATTGCTCAAATGTAAAGTCAAATATCATAAAAGAGTCCATGTTCCAAAATATACCGAGAAACAATTGGATTATATACCGAAGAAATGCAGATCCCTTAGAAGAAATTTTTTCACTTCTGATGTCAAAATAATTCTAGATGATGAATAATATTTTACTTTATCGAGGATTAATGCATCACAAAATCAAAGATTTTATGCTGATGACATTGAAAATGTTACAGGTCATAATAGATTCACTCCTAAAGCTAAATTTGAACCCAAAGTATTAATATGAGCTGCGATATCTGAAAAAGGTGTGTCCAAGCTGTACATTTAGGAATCCGACAATGCAGCGATAAGATCAGATGTGTATATTAAGAAATGTCCTCAAAATTAAAAAGATTCATCACAAAACCCATAAAGATGATAACCATTATCTTCTGACCTGATTTAGCAAGTTGCCATTATTCACATGAAAAATTAATATAGTTAGAAGATAATTACATTCAATATGTACCAAAAGTTTCGAATCCACCAAATATTTCCAAGGCTCGTCCAATTGAAGATTTTTGGGCTATATTATTTTCAATAGTTTACAAAAATGATTGGAAAGCCAAATCAAAGAAACAGCTGATAAGCAAAATTAAAAATTCCATAAAGAAAATTGATATGAAGTCCGTCCAAGCAATGATTTCTGATATCAAAAGAAAGATTCGCAAAATCGAAGATGAAGGTCCTTTAGCCTTATATGAAAAATGACAATATTCTGTTGAAATATGTTAATTTATGTCTCTGAAATATTGTTTGAATAAATTTATTATAAAGAATAGTAAAGCATCATTTTTTTTGTGCATCTACTTTATTCGCACATGTTACTACCACTACTGCTAATAAAATAAAAAAAATTAATATTAATAACAACAATAATAATAATAAGTTGCCTTTAGATTTGTTCTCGATTAATAAATGGTGGAGGTATATCACTTTTAATAGGTCCAAAATCTTCAACTTTCCAGCGATTTTCTGGCTCTTTTTCTTCATCTTCCTTCTAATCCATGTAAATAAACAAAAATTAAAAAATTATTTTAAAAAAACGATAAATTTAAAACATAATAAATTGTTAAAAAATATTAAAATCCAGAATGAACGATGAATATTTATTTTCAATTTAACATTTTTATTTGTTAACTCTTCGATAAATAACACTTGTCAATCATATTACGTATATAAAGAATTCGATGTTCATATTCTAGCTTAGTTATACTGAGTTTGATTAGGAACATTTCGATTTGATTAAATGATTTTCTATTATTTGTTTGACATAAATCATCCTTTCTTAAACACATACGACTTGTATCCCTTTTTTGATCATGGACAGAATTTCTGATTGTTCCTTCTGAGATCTTAAAATTTTTGGCAAGGGACCTCATGAAATTTCTTGGGTAGCTATAAACAGTATGCTTAATTTCCTTGACAAAATAGTCTGTTATCATAACTTAGTTTATTAATTAATGATATATATATATATATTACACTAAAAAGCAGAACAAGAGTTAATAAAAATATATTTATTCAAACTGTCCATTATTTTATTTGCATAAAGCACATCTTTCTAGTATTGAATTTACGCAATTGGTTAGAAGTATTTGTGATATATTATTGTAATGCTCTTCAATTTCGTCTTTCGTTCTGATGTTGATTGAAAATTTTTGGCATTAACTTTGTGTTTTATATATGGCCAAAGTCAGTAATAGACTGAAGTCAAATCTAGAGAATGACTTGGCCATGCAAATGGGAAACCCTGACTGATTACAGGGCTTTCCCAAAAATTTTTGAAAGAAACTTTCGTGTTGGTAATGCTGTATAAGGTGTTACACCACCTTTTTGGAAAAGGGTATTAGAACACTCTTTTTCGCTTTAAACCTGGAATGACATGAGTTTCCACCATATCCTTATAACTTTCAGCAGTAACATTTTCGTTAAAAAAGAAAGGTACGATTTTGAAATTTGAAGAGAATACTGACCACACCATAACTTTTTTGGAAATTGTTTACAAGGAATTATAGTTGAAGATTGCGGTTCTCTTCAGGCTGGAGACCAAACTCCGTCTTTCTGCTTATTAAAATGAACATTCAGGTCGAAGAAAGATTCGTCTGTGAAAAGAATTCTGTCCATAAAGTCTGTGCATGTTTAACTTTCTCCGTTTCACAGAATTTAAGTCTTTCATTAAGTGCTGCAGGTGAAACATAATTTTCATATCTTTTTTATGGAAGTAAATTTATTTTATTTCTTAGAACTCGCTGCACCGTTGATTTTGAGATACCTGTATTCAAACTCAGTGAATGTACATACGTTATTGGTGTTATTCTTCCAATAGCCTCTATATATTTCATTGAATTTCTTTTATGCCTGGTGGACTTGCTCGCAACAAAGATTATGTTCTTAAAAACTTGTGAATCAAGTATTCTACGGAAGAGTAAGGAATTCTTCTGTCCTTGTTGTAATGACAAGCACGTTGTCCCTGCAAAACGGACTCTCAATGTAAATAATAAAATTTTATTATTAAAAGTTTATAATCCAATGACAATTCTATTTGACGATTCTCCCTATGTTATCTAAAATAAAGTAGTGTGACAAAACAAAACCCATCATTATATACATTTAAAATCTAAAATATTTTTTCAAAAAAATAAAATTTGAAAAATTTGTTGATTTTTTAATTTCACAGGTATTTATTGGACATACTAAATTTAATAAAATTAAAGTTATGTCCTTGAGGCCTGTTTATGAGGCCTGTTTTATTAAGAAAACTTTTAATATTATAAAAAAATATGGTAAAAGTTGAAAAGAGAACTAAACAATTTATTATAAGGAAAAGTTTAATATGACTAAATAAAACTCGATTATTCATTTGTTAGGTAATAACTCAAAACCTAGTGACCAATTCTTTATAATTTTTATTATTCCGTGAGGTCTCTCAAATGCTTTTTATCTATTATGGTGGTCGGAAAGTCTCTAGACTAACTTAAGATAAATCCAAAAACGTCATAAAATATATAAAACAAAATTTTATTCTTTAAAATATTGTCCATTGTGCTCAATAGTCGTTCAATATTTCCACAAGCTGATTGATTTCTCAGGCATACAATGCACTGCCTTTGGAAGAGAAAAATTAGCGGCAGGAATTTTTGACTCCGTCAAACGAAGCAAAGAAGTATCCCCATAGGAAATGTGTCATTAACCTGAATATGTTGTAGTCAGAAAGTGCTAATTTTTCACTGTAGGCTGGATGAGAAAGAAGATCAAACTTCACACTTCATTTTTTTGGTGTTTTACCTTCGAAGTATGCTGTTTGGGATTACCATGTTGAAGAATTACGTGTTTACCATGGACTAAGGAAGGAAGAGCGACACCTCAAAGCTTCAAGCAAACGTTCTAATTGCATTGAATAGAATTCGGTATTGATGGTTCGCCTACTTTGAAGAAGCTCAAAATGCACTATTCTCTCGTAATTCCACTAAACACAGAGAAGAACGTTTTTTTGCAATGCGTTCTTTTTTTAGAATTGCAAAAGCCTGTTAATTTAAATCGAGCCACTGATTTTGCTGTTATAGTTGATAAAATAAATCCATTTTGCGTCTGAATTGATGATTCGTTTAAAAAACCGTTCATCACATGGATTACGTAACATTTTAAAACAAATTTCGATCCTTTTGATATGGGCTGTGCGAATGGCGACAGCATCTTTTTCTTCAATTTCACATATTCTTGTGGCCGCTTTCTTAGCATTTGAATGCTGTTTCCAGTATAGACGCGTAATAAAACTAATTTCAAAATTGCTAAAATATAACAGTTGTATTATTGAAAGAATTTTTAAGATTTTACAGTTCATATTAAAGGTAATTTAAATTAATAGATCTATAAGATGATGTATTATTTACCGAAATCAATAGAATATATCAACTTTAAATATCACAATATATAGTGTATAAAAAACGCATGAACTTTTGGCTCAGCCTAATACTTTATGTAAAAACATATTTTAATACAAATTTTATAACTTCATGAGCAAAATAAGTTTTAACGTATTTTATCAACTTACAGTGCGCGTAAAAAGTCTGTTTACCCCTATCAAAAATACTAATTTTGATATATATTTCAATTTAATTATAAATAGTTTTTTAAATATTAACTTTTTGTAAAGATATTTAAATAATTTAATCAAATATAATATATTTTTAAATGTATAAATTTATTGTTTTAGATAAATAAAATGTCTAGAAATTTAACAGAATTACAAAGATGTTACATTGCTGCAT
>JBBMKC010246990.1:0-20782 GCA_037834085.1 Bipalium vagum
AAATTAATTAGACTTGAAATATTTTGATTATTAGATTCAATGCAAAAATACGAAAAGACTTTTTACTCAACCCAATAAATGTATTGATTTTATTATTTAAATCAATTTCTATTTTGATATATTATTTTGCGGACATGTATAAGCCGTAGTATAATAATTTTTGTAATGATATTTTTTTATCTTATATAACCGTGGACTGTTATTATAATCGAAAAAGAGGGTAAAGATTATCGATATATTAAAATTTGAACTATTAAGTTAAATTCACAAATTGATTTGTTTCTTTTTTTATTTGTAAGCTTTTAATATGGACGATCGGGACACACGTATTTGAGACAGTTTTCACTTTTCTATTATTGGAAAGGAGAAAAACACATCAAAATGTTGCAAAAAATTGTAAGAGTAAGGAGAGAGGATACATGAAAAGAATGGAAATGCCGCAATTGGTTTGTGAATTTCAAATTTTCCATTCAAAGCAATTTGAAGCATATGAGGTTGTGAATAAACTCGAGTTATGGGTTGTTTTCCGACTTAAGAAAAGTCACATTACACAACGCTTTGAAATCTGCGACTCGCTTATTAAATGCCATTTGAGTAACCGGTGATGAAAAATGAATTTTCTACAATAATGCTTATCGAAAAGATCATGGTACAAGTCAGAGAAGTGTAGACCTGGGATTATCCAAAGCTGATAATCATCAAAAGTGATGGAATTATCAAATAATCTTATATACTTCAAAATTTTCTGAAGCCCGAAAATCACATTGATTTTTTACATTGATTAGTTGACAAAATTGAACATGGAAATCCAATTAAAACTCCAAAATTAGACAAACCGTAAAGACATTGTTGGCTCAATATTGTTATTATTATTATTTTTTTAATTACCCATTATCATTAGCAAGATTTATTATTATTTGTCTTTATTTTAGTAATAATACTATCGATTAACCCATAATAATGGAATCATTCTCCATTGAATTTAGTGAAAGGTATTTTGTGGACCAAATAAGATTTCGACTGACTTTTGGCATTATTAACTGGTTGAGAACACGACTATTTCCATCTGCGAAATGTCTTTTAACTCTGCTACCAACGAGTCACAATCGCTAAGTTTTGATACAAAAATTGGGAAAGTGCGATTTTTCTGCAGCTGTGCAACCAAAGTGCGATCGTTGGGTTCCAAAATGTGCAGACCATTATTTGTGTGTACATTTCAGCGATATCAATTTTTGGATTTTGTCCGATAACTAAACTCGAGAACGCGGTGGATCCGAGGGGGTGGGAAAGTAGAACGGAAAATATATTCATTTAAAATTATTAAAAATACTACGGAAACCACCATATAGGAGTCGCATGTGACACCTGAATATAATTGAAGAATGATAGAAATAATAAAAGAAAAAAAATAAAAAAAATATGATAATAATAAAATTTTTTCAATATTTAGTGTGTCAAACTTTAAGCCTGACTCCAACTCTTAGCTGGTGCCAAATAAGAACAATCAATAAAGCAATAATTTGTATTTATATCACAAGGCACACACAAATCACAATGATAACAATAATACAAAATCGTCAAACTCACCAAAATAGCAATGCCTAGAATGTTTTGTATAATGTCAATTAATAAAATCAATGTTAATTAAAACAATCAATTAATTAAAAAAATTACACTAAAATAATAATAATAAAAATGAATAAACGTGAAAGAAAATGAATAATAAAGAAAAACAAAATTACAGGGTGTCTTCGTTTAAACTTCCGAACTATCAGCTGAGCCTTTATAGTTGCTCAGAGATGCCTCTCGAAAATCGATTTCTTACTTCACACACAAACACAGTGTATTTAAAGAAATAATCCCATATCTGAAAAAAATAAAAATAATTAACATGTGTATTGCGTTACGGTTTAAAACTCGTTCCGGTGTAATTTTTCATTACAAAATTATCAGGCGAGCAACTTCATCCGCAGCAGTCTGGCCGTGGAACTTTTCCCCAATGAGCAGCGCAAATTGCGACACCTTTTCTTGTGTTCCGGGATGGTTATTTGTGCCAGACAAAAGCTCCAATTAGACTCCAATTTCGTCCTGAAACATTCCAACCCGCCAGCAGCAGGCACAGGTCTGCAGGCACCAGGAGAAAAAAGCTGCCTTCATAAAGCATTAGTGGAACCTAAGCCGATCGAAAGGTTTGAAGTGAAATGGTTTATTTCTCTGAAGAGCCTGGTTTTCCATTTTTCAAAGAATATTGAAAGTAATTTGTCTTCTTTTTCCAATGCACATTTATCACATTTCCTAGGTGAAAACTTTATTCGATAATAAATGAAAAATAATAATAAAAAAAATAATATAAAAATAATCAAAAAAAATTAATAATAAAAATAAATAATAATAATAATAATAATTTAATTAATTAATATTTAATAAATAATAATTTTTAGAAAAATATTATTCTCTTATTTTATAACATTTTCTAAAAAGTTTTTTCTATTAATATTTTTTATAATCGATAATAATTAATAATTTGGATAATTATTGAAAATTAATTATATATATAATTATAAATAATAATTAATTAATATTATTTTTTCATTATTTTTAAAAATATAATAATATTATGGATTTATATAAATTAAATTACTGATTTAATTAATTAATTTTCAGAAAATAAATTAATTTTATAATTTATTAAAATTTATATTAAATGAAATTTCATTTTATATACGGTCGCAGTTATAATGGTAATAATTATTATTTATTATTATTATTATCATTATTTTTATTTTTATTATTATTATTTATTATTATTATATAATATTCTATATTACTATTATTATTATTTTAATTCTTATTTATTATTGATTATTATTATTAAAATTGTTATTTTTTCATTATGAAATTTAAATGATATTAAATTACATCCCACCAGGTTGTGACAGAAGGAAAACCGAGATTGCAATTCTCAAAGATAAGATCAGAGATCTGAAAGTACAGCTGATCACAGAAAAAAATAAACTCACCGTTGATGTTAGTTTCAAAATTTATTCTTAATTATTTTTTTCACTTTTTATGACCATTGATTATTATTATTATTATTATTATTTTATTATTATTATTATTATTAATTATTTAATTTTTATATATATTTATATTATTTTTTATTTTTATTAATTTTCTATTAAAAATTATTATATCTATTTTATTATTACATGAATATTATTTTTTGTTCATTTCGATATTATTATTACACAACAGATTTCTCCATCATGTTCCGACTTCATAAGGGTAATTACAAATATTCTTCATAATGAAATAAAATAAATAATAACTTGATTTTTCCCCTTCTCCATAAAACTGACGATTGGTTTTCATTTTGGAGCGAAGGGTAACCAAGATTTGTCAAACAGAAGAGACAGTCCTGTCATTGATTAACGGTGATTCCTTGGAGGGGTTCAATCAATATATAATTTTTTAAATAATTGATTATAAGAATATTGATTTATTCGAGATTAAATTATTTTTAAAGTTTTAATTTTAAGTTCGGGTTGAGTTTTGGTCAGTTATATGAAAAAATTTTTATATCGCAAATTATTACTGTGTCCCAAAAGCTCATTGTCACTTTTTGAAATTGTAATATTTAAAGGTAAATTGTTTAAATATCTGTGGATCATGTTTTTTTTGGACCGACTCGGTCAAAAAAAATACTTGATGAGTATGTCTTGTATTCTGTGCTGCCCAAGATTGGTGAAAAAGAGAGAAATAAACTAAGTGAAGATCAAAAAGAAATATGAAAAAAAGATTACTTTTAAAAAGGTTACTTTTTTTAATGGACACATTTGTTTAGAGGAACTTTGAATTTAACATCTTTTTTGTGGTTGTTGTCCTGTTTCTGTGATATGTTTTATTATTTGACGTAAGGCATAGGGTTGTTTTCTCGGAATAAACGAATGGGTGATGTGCATGGTGAGTTTGGAAATACAACCTCTAGAGTCAGATAAGGTCAAGTGTTTGCTGTTCCGAGTTGGTTTGATGTTTGAATTGGTTTGTTGTTTTGTCTTGGTATGATGTATTCGGAAGGACGACCGGGGGTGAACACCTGCGCAGCCGATGAAGAGCCGAACCAAGTAAAATTTTCCTTCATATTTACTGTAAGCACACCCCTAGCCAGCCGATGATTGGCGATAAACAAGCTCAACACCAAACAGGGACACAAATGGCAGAAAAAGAAAATCGTGCAAAAATTAAAAAAACAATGGAGAGATTAATAAAATAAAGAGTTTAATAAAATAAATATTGATTTTTTTAAAAAATGGTATAAAAGTGTTACTTTTTTTAATGGACTCATTTATTTAGAGGAACTTTGAATTTCTCAAAAAAGGATTTTCTTCTAATAGAAAAATATCTATTGTAATTTATGCAATTTTTCGTTTAGCAGCGCCATAAAACACAATCAGTAATAATTATAGTAATAACAGACTGTTTTCCCTTTAAAACATAATCGCATAGGACGGAAACCCATCACCATGCTGCTTATTGATTTAATATTCATTTCTTTAATATCAACATGAAAAAATTCAGATCGATCAAAAAAGAGACTTGATAGTCATTTCGGTCAAAAATTAAACATGATTCGCCTAATAATAAATTAAACATATTTACTGTTAGTTTGAAAAGGCACGATATCAGGTAATATTTGCTGCATATATTGATCTAATATTTTTTTCTTAGTATTATCGAATAATATGAATGAAGTTGATAAAAACTGTACTGCTCATATCCTTTTACTCTGTTATTGGAAAAAAGGATTCGGTGCCAGATCTGCTGCAGTTGAAATATGTGAGGTTAAGGGAGGCAAATTTTTCAGGAAAAGCGCAGCTGTCAAATGGTCGGGTAATACGAATCTTAATGATGAGTCACGTTCTAGAAGACTCTCAACAGTTTATTCCCAAGCAATTATGTATTATTTGGAAGAAAATCCTTGTCTCAGTGTCAGAAGACTTTCAGATGAAGCTCAGAGTCCGAAATCTTTAGAACACCGCAAACGTCTGTTTCATGGCAAGAGAAACAAGAGATGCAAAGTAGTACTGTATGACCAGATTCCCGAAAAAGTGGAAAAACGTTTGCAAATATATAAACAATTCCTTCCTTGAAAATTATGAAGGATTTCTAAAAACCATCGTTACCTGGGATGAGAAATGGATGTACTCTCGGAATCCAGACTTGCGAAATCAGTGGTTAAGCCCTAATCAGACTCTCATATTGGTTGCCAAACGACAACAGTTTGAACACAAGGTTTTCTTGTGCGTTTGGTGAAATTACGAGGTCCCAATACACTTTGAATTGGTTCCAAATGGACGTATAATAACAGCTCAGTCTTATGTTGAGCAGTTGCAATGTATGTATGAAATCTTTCGTTCCATGGCTCATTAGCTGCAAGGGAAAAGTTTTCAGAATGTGGAAGAAGTGAGAACCGGTATCATTGAATTTTTTGTATCAAAGTCCAAATAGTGGTCCGTTATCGCCCAATAATATCATATTTATCTGCAACGTGTAGTTAAAGAAGCCTAGAACTCTATTTGTCACGAGTAGTTTGACATCCCAAGACTCGTAGGATAAGAACAAAAATCATAAATAGTATTTCTCTAAAAACCTACAACTAGGACACACTCCAATATCCGCTGCTCCGGCATATTGGACGATATACTTGAGGGTAGGAATGTCTATCCATGCTCCTTATCTTCGTGGCATACTAATGCCCAATAGTATGGAGGGTGAAAAGATAATGAAGAGGAATGGTTTTTTTAAACGTATTTTTATGGTGCTGAGTGATGCATAAACGATTTTTCTGAAAGGATAAATCCTGAGAACCTTATACATATTCAAACACCAACAGATTATTCCGAGGAATAATGAAGAATGTTCTTTCCTTTTCTTTAGAATCTATGATATAATTTTGAAGTAGGACATAGGGTGTATAGTCGAATGGGTGAGGCGAGTTGGGAATTCTACTTTCTAGACTCAGATAAGATATTTTTATGCTGTTGTGATTCTTTTTGGATTTTGTCTGTTTGTTTGGTAAGTTGGGTAAGTTTCCTAAGTCGAAGATGGGCAAAGATTTGTGCAGCTGAAGAATGACGAAAAATACCAACACCAATGAAACAAGACGATGACTGGCAAGCAATCAGATTAAAGCCAATAAAAATGTTGATGGGAGTAAAGAAGAAAAAAAACGGATTCAAGTCAAAAATTACAAATTAAGGTGACAGAAAAGACTTTCACAAATAAAGTGTTGATTTTTTAAAAAGAATTAACCGGGAGATGGTTAAAGACAATTAAACACATATTGCAGTGACCACGAACTTTTGGGACATCCTAATACATAAAAATAATAATAAATAAATATATAACTAATAATAATCAAATAATAATAAATAAATATCAATAAAGAATAACAACAATAATAATAATAATTATTATTATTATTATTTAATTATTTTAACTTTATAAAATACTGTCAAGTATCGATTGACCTTACTTACACTCGAAAATTAAATTTTTCAATCAAAAATAAACCGCTGAAATTATTTTAAAAACGATTTTGACACATTTTTTTGTTTTAATCAACTGAGATCAAATCTTCGCTCAGAGTTCTCTTTTTTGCGCCTTCGTTTGCATATCAAACATTGAAAAATAAAAAAACGAAAATCGATCAATCAACACAGCTTCGTTTTTAACTCAGTAAATCTTTTGCCTATATTTTTATGTTTCGACAGTCTTTATTGCCATGCGCATTTTTTTATAAAATATCATTGTTGAATATTTTGTAAAGATCCATTCCCAATCTTCAAAAGGTCTTGTGCGATCCAAGTCAAATGTAAGTGCGAAAACATTGTTTCCTAAATGTTAATGCATCGGTTTTCTTTGTTTTGTGTTCTGTGGAGTTTATTTTATATTTTGTTGGATATATTGGTGCATTTTTATTAATCTCCTCAATACACCGAAGTAGAACTTATATGCGGCGAGCTGCCTATATTGTATTATTATTATTATTATTACTTTTTTGCCTCTCACAAATTTACAAACAAATATAATTATCAAACCACGGTTTTCCGTTAGGTGCTCGATGTTGTATTATGAACCAATTAAACCACAGTATGCATCATATTATTAAAACCACAACGTTTTTTCATGTTTTTAAAATTTATCTTAACTATGAAAAGTATTTAATCAATATTTTTGTGAACAGTGTTTCTTGTTGATCATAAATTTAGTGTGAGAAAGAATTATAAAAAAATTGTAATTAACAATATTACCAATATTTTCAACTAGTAGGACATCGATCACTTAGCATCAATTAACAAACGCTTAAGCATACTGTCAATAGATCTGTGGAGCATCTCATAAAAGTTTTCATTGTGGAACCAGATCCTGTCGATGCTACTGATGAGATTCTTCTTCGTTGTGTGAGTCATCTCGTGCAGAATACTCTTCATAATGCCCCAGATATTTGAAATAGGCTTCAGATCCGATGAATTCCCTGGCCAGACATGACATTGACATTGTTAGAAGACAAAAAATTGGAAACAACTTTGGCTTTATGTCAGAGTGCGAAATAATGCATGAATGTGCAGTTAGAAGTCGATCCGAACCAATTTTTTATCAGTGACAACAACTGTGGCCTCAGGACTTCTAGATATTGTAATTTTGTTCATCATGCCATCGATCACATAGAGACATCTGGCGCCTTTAGAACTGATAAAGCGACAAACATGACCTTGACTGGATGCGTAATGGTTTTTGTTACCGGTGGTGGACTATCCGGTGTTTGCTAGACGTTTTTCTTGTTAGCTGATTGACAATCAAATATACTTTCATCACTGAAGCACACCTTCCTCTAGATATCAACTGGTCTAACAACGAACTGATGAGCAAACTTAAGAGGCTAGGCTTTCATAATTGGAGTCAACTTGGGCTTCTTCATAGGATTCATAGATTTGCATCCTAATATATTGAGATGACGCTGTGTTGTACGTACAGAAACATTAACTCACCTCTCTACTAATTGTCCTTTGACCTGATTAGCTTTCAGAATCTTGTCTTGTCATACGGGCAGTAGCACGATCATCTTGACTTAATGTCATCCGCTTTGGGCCACATTTGTCGAATCTAGATTTCATTACACTCGAATGATGAATATTCCATAAGGTGGCTTATAGAGAAATGATCTGTACGTAAAATATCTGAACCAGGCCAACATTGGTGGAGCTTAAATCTTTACTTTTACTCATGCTTAATAATGAGGGAATCGATAAAAGTGATAATTTTATTAATAATCAGTCAATCATTCAAAAAAATTAAGATACCTTGAAAATATATGACAAAAACCAATGGTTGTAATAATATGACTCATACTGTACGTTGGCCACGTGTGATCTGACTGTCATAACAAAATTTGAATTCGTTTATATATTAGGTCATCCCAAAAGTTTTTTTGTAATCTTGCAAGACTACTAAAAGTACAAGGAATATATTGATGTAGATTTTGTTTTAACAAAATTGATTTTTTATCGATTTCTTAGATATAAATATAAAACAATGTTAGACTTAAAAAATTTATATTTGTTATTCTGTCTTTTCAGAAATGAAAGTGCAATTCGACCACATTCGACATATTTTGTTGTAAGAATTGAATAAACACAAGAATTCGACCACAGCAACAAAAACATATGGAAAATATACAGAAAACCAATTATTAGTGTTAGTCGATCGAAATCATGGTTAAACAAATTTCGATCCGGAAACTAAAGTTTTTAGAATGCGAATCGCTATGAAGAGCCAATGGAATGCGATGAAGATTTATTCAAGATCACAGTTGAGCAGAATTCAGTTGTAACCGATGAAAAATTTTCTGAGATACTTGATTCAACGAAATCTACCATGTATCATGAGTCTTTTTTTCCGTTGAAGTAAAAGTGGTGCATAAAGAGTTACCGATTTGTTATCAAAGAAGGAAAAGAAAGTATTTCACCGCAATGTTAAAAGACAAAGACCGTGAATTTGACCTATGGCAACCCAGATATCTCAGTCAAAACAAGGTGTTCATGCATGAAACATTTTATTAAGTATGTTTTGGGATGCAGATGTAGATGGAATTATTTATATAAGGAGTGATTCGAACAATTATTTTGTTTGTTATATTCTTTTTAATAACCAATCCCAACCAAATCAAAATAAAGAAATATAGTAATCATCTTGATAGCTTGAATCAGGCACTGAAAGGAAAGCGACCAGCTTTAATTAGCAGGAGAAAGGTTCTGTTTCATGAAAATAGCGCATGCATGCATGTTGAAAAGGCTACGTTAGGAAAACTGAGAACCTTAGAATTGGAAATAATGACTATTCCACCGTTTTCGCCGGAAATGGCCCCTTCAAATTATCAAATGTTCCAGAATCTATAACAATTTCCCATGGATAACATGGAGGAGGTACAAGCGGTACTGAGTGGGTTCAAATTGAGTCGAAAGCAAAGGAATTTAAAGAAAAGTTATCGGATGTTTATCGAGAGATGAGAAAAAGTTTTCAGAAAGAAAGGAAAATATTTTTAAGAAAAATTAAAATTAAAAAAGAAAAACAAGAAAAAATCGCATAACTTATGGGATGACCTAATCCGTACCTTAACAAGTTCGATCAGTCCTCTGATTACTTGAAAAATCACTTTTTCGATATCAAGGTTTCTAAAACTTTTTCGAGTATGAAAATGAAATAATCCGGGGATAATTTCCCGCCATTTTTAAATATGATTTCTCGCGAGGCCTACCCCAACAACGCTGAGTCGATCAGGCTAGATCAACTTTGGCGGTGAAGGTCGCACAAAATCGCTTTTAAGGAATTTGACACTTTTCCCTCTCGGAGTACATTCGACCAACAGCACATTTTTAAAAATATATCGATTAATTTTAATTCTAAAATGTAATTTAGTTTTATTTAATAATTTATTATTTTTCAAATTAAACAACAAGTAAATTATATTATGTTAATATATTGATGATAATAATATTTAATAATAATTTTTATTAAAATTATTTTTTTAACAATTATAAAATTATTCAATTTTTAATGTTTTATTTAATATGTATAATAATAATAATAATAATAATAATAATAATAATAATAATAATAATAATAATAATAAGAATAATAATAATAATAATAATAATAATAATAATAATAATTTATTTATTTATTTACAAATATATATTTAATAAATATTCTTTTGTTAATTTTATATTTTTTTTTATCAACGATCATTTTTTATTATTTATTATAATGATAATAATAATAATTATTATTATTCAATATAAAATTTAATAATAAAATTATTATTATTATTATTATTATTTAATATAAAATCTAATAATAAAACGATGTTTAATTAATTTCAATTTATTTGTTGTTCATACTATGTGTGTTACTTATTGATTTTTTATATTTTGTGTAGTGCTATGAATTGATGTTTTATGCTGAGATGGAGATGAAAAAATAATAATCAATAATAAATAAATAATAATATTTTTTGTTAATTATTAGTTAACTACTCAAAATTTCATTTAATAATAAATTATTATTATTTTCATAAAGAAAAGACTATTTTTATTTGAGATATTAAAAAAGTTATTTTGATTAAAATATGATTTCAATGTCGTCTACTCAAATGTTTTCGTGTCATTCATTCCTCAATGCTTTATTAAACATCTGGAAAACTTTTTCTCAAAGACATTTCTAAACTTTCCTGTTTTCTGGGATAGGTTTACAATTTTCCATCAAATCCTTTGATACAGAGAAAGCCAACCATGAAACTAACTTCTCCCAACTTAACGCCCCGGGTCGTTTATCTTTATAATATTAGATCCATATAACCCAATTTCTCATTTTTTCGAAATCTCTTTCATAGTTAAATATCTTTCGTGAAAGACTTTCTGTAATTATCAGAGTCCATCACAATTTCCATGGTAATGTACGTGCCTAGATGATTGGTCTATAAAGTTACAAGAGGTTTATCTCTGCGCTCACCAACTCCATCGAAGGAAGTGTAAATAATAAAAGAACCACGCATAAACAAAGCGATTAACAAAAATAAGGAATATTTGTTATCATAATTGTACGGTTAGATCTTCGATACACAATCAATATTCACAAAAACAAATTAATAGTCATTTAATTAATTAAATATCTTCTTGACTTTCTGTTTCCGAAGAAGTCCAATTAACATAAATGCGTATTCTGTCGCCTAGACCAAAGCAGAATCGAATGCGCGAGAGAACAAAAAAAAGAATAAAAGAAAATATTAAGAAGTAGTTGACGAGAGAATTTCCTTCTATCACTAAATAAACGTTAATTAATTGATTATTTAATTTAATTCTATTGGTTAAACACTTTTGAAATTAATACAAATTCCTTACCTTTATTATTATTACCGGTGTCTTAACAGCTTATTTCAATAGATATCAAATCGTATTCTAATTTTTAAGGGCCTTTTGAATATGAAAACCAAGTGTTTATATACTGCTGTTTTCCATATTCCTGATAATTTGATTGGCTCTATTTTAAATTTCTAATAATAGAGTTATTAGTGCTATCTTAGGTAAGTTCTTATATTATAGAACTTCCTAATAATAAAGTTATATGTGTGTGGTTACTATTTTAATTAAGTTCCTAGTCACTTTTCAAATGTTACCCCAACCTTCTCGATTTTCAAGGTTATCTTTGTCTTGTTTTCTATTTTCACTTATTGGGAATTTGTTCGTTGAGAGTCTGATAATGTGTATCTCTACAGATCTTTCGGCGGAATTCATTCCATTTTTGTTTTACATTGTACAGTTAAAACTAAACTTTGTGTCCTGTAAAATCTTGGTTCAACTTTCCATCTTTAAGTTAAGTTATTTTTCATCAAATTGATTTTGTTCTCTTTCCTCTTTCTTAGTGTTATTTAATTAATGTAATTAGAATAGCATAATAATAGGCTGCTAAGTAATAAATGTGCGTTACAAGATTAATTTTATGTTGAATACATTTGCCATATCGATTTTTTTTGCCAATGGAATTTAAAAGATTTGTTATGGTCACGTGGCTGCATTTGGATCTCTCAGCAAATTCTCGATTAGTTTGTTGAAGATCTGTCTCCATGATGTCTGTACAGTCATCATAACCTATCGTTTCAGAAGGTCGTCAATGCTGATCATCTTTCGTAGCAACATTTCCATGTTTAACTTGTTGAAACCATCTTCTATATTGACTGTTACTAATAATAATATCACCAAGACACATTGAACATTTTTCGGTATGATTCTGCGGCAGTCTTTCCTTGTTTGAAATCATACTTCATAAAAATGCGCATTTCCTATTTTTGGTCACCCATATCTCTAAGCTTACTTTCCCGCTGAAAATGAATGAAATGAAAGGTAACATTGACAATGAAATAATATAAATGAGACAAATAGACATAACAAAATTTAAAATGCGCGGTTGTTTGGTTGTTTATCCAATAATAAATGTTATTCATTAAAACGCGCATTTCTAACTTGTAACAACCTCGTACAATTTTGTTTTATGTCATCTATTAAAATTTTTTTATTTTTAAAAATATTATTAAAAGATTTATTAATGAAAAAAAAATTTCTCCTTATTATTTATTTTATTTTTTCATCTCTTTAAATGTGTCAAAATATGTAGCGTATTTTTCAATTTTTTTACATCGAAACCAATTTTCCGTGCACATTCTTTAAATTAATACAAAAACGGCACAAATATAAAAAGGATATTTTAAAAAAAAAAGATTTAACAAATAGCCACGGTCTTCATTTCTTCAATTTGTATTTATTTAATTATTATTTATTATTAATTAATTAAAAAAAATAAAATTTATTTCTCTATTTTTTAAAAATAAATAAATATTATGATATTAATAATAATAAATATAACTAATAATAATAGTAATCATTAGTAGCAATAATTAAAAGTAAATAATATTATGATTAAAAAAGACGAAAAAAAAATTAATAATTTTTTATTGTTATTTAATTTTTATAATTATTGATTTATTAATTGGTGTATAATTTATTGAACGAATTGTATTAAAAATTTTCAATAAACCTCACATAAAAAATCGTTATATTTTTCACATTATCGATTTCGAAAGGTCGATTTCCCTTCTGAATCGAATCGGACATTTTCGATTCACATTTTTTGTTTTAATTATTTCATTCTCCGGGAAATGTATTTTCCTTTTGTCCGGTTCCATGATTGTTTCTGGCGCTCAATGGGGACAGCACTCATCTTATCTTTTGTAGAACTTTTCTTTTCGAAAAATGAGGATCAAGAGGGACCTGGACAGGATCAGCAACCAAATCCTGAAAATAGTAATCATTTTAACATTAAAACAAATGACCTTCTTCGATGTTGCAGCAAAAGGACTTATTTTTGATATCTCCCTCAATCACATTCATTGTCAGCAATGGGCCGGACAAGCCCCGCACTTTGCTGGTACCGTCTGTGAAAGATCTGGAAATGTGGAAATCGGAAATTCTCAAAGCTCAGAAGGACAAAAAGCTTTTCGACTGCTCCGGACTGTCTTTGGCTTTTGTCAATAACATCGTCGACGGCTATCGAAAGGTAACTCATTTCTTGGTGGAACGACATTTGATTGAATTTAAATACCTCCGTTATTCAGCACCCTTCCATCATCGCTGTGGCCAACAATCCTTTATTGCGTTAGTTTATTATTATTATTATTATTAGTATTATTATTATTATTATTATTATTATTGTTATTATTATTATTATTATTATTATTTATTAATATTATTTTTATTTCAATTTTATTTAGTACTATTATTATTATTCTAAATATTATAATATTTTTAATATAACAACATTAATATTATTATTATTCTTCGTTAATTATCGATTGATATTCAGACGAAGACGGCCTGTCCGGAACTCTCATCACCAATATCCACAAGCTTGAAGGTCTCAATCCGGAATTCAGTACGTAAAAACTTCAGGGTTTTTCCCATTCTTGCTTCCTCCCTTATTTTCCTCTTTCCAGGATATTCTTTGTCCTTTGAAGTCGATTCGTTCAAAGTCAATGAACTGAAAGCTCGAACCAAGTTCCGTACGGGTGGAAGCAATGTGTCTTGGGACGAGGTTATTTATCAATTATTTTTTATTTTTATTATTTTTATGCTTTCCTCGCTTTTCAAAGACTTCAGAATTTATGAATTATTTTTATCATCATTATATTTTTAATTTATTATTATGTATTTCAACCAAACATTCTATTGATAAAAAAGAATGAATATACTTTTATATAGATTTATTGACAGACCATAGGAATTTTTAATTTTTAAATCATTAACAATATAAAATTTTAAAAATAAAAATATTTAAAATTCAGAAAAAATAATAATTTTATATTTTTAAGTGAAGAATAGTTAAGTTTCTGCTGTGCTAATTTATTTTTCTATTTTTTAAAAATAAATAAATATTAAAAATATTATGATAATAATAAAATTAATCATTAATAGTAATAATTAAAAATAATAATTAAAAATAATATTATTATTAATAAAAAAACGTATAATCGGCTAATGGCTATTATTAATCGCTAATGATATTTTGTCGATTCATAACATTTTCTAATGATTTTCCATAAAATTTATTTATTTAAAATATTTAATAATTTGAAAAAGAAATTCTCTAAGTTATCTCCACCCATTTTAGCTTCTCTTCTCTTTCCAATATTAAATTCAATAAATGGTTTTATCCAATAAGATTTTTACTATGTTAATTTCTTATGTACCATTTTTAATATCATCCATGATCTAAATAAAAGTCTAATAAGCTACCTTCAACTATATCATTATTTTTATCAAATTTTGTAAGTATTCATTTCTTATTAAATATATTTGATGTTTTATTAATTTGAGCAGGGATTTAAGACAAAAAATAAAAATAATTAATAATAATAATAATAGGATGCTTAAATATTTCGATGATAAAAAATTACCTCTATGTTACTTTTGTTTCCAGTCCTTTGACATTGACCTTGACTGCAGCAAAACAATGAGCATTTTAGTGTACGAAATGAAAAATTACGGAGAAAATAAAGAATCACTGATCGGATATTTCGATATCGAAGTAAAGTTGAAATGCTTTTTATTTTTATATTATCATAATATAATTATTTATTATTTATTTTAATTTTTTAAAAATATTTTGAAAATTTATTCATGTTTTACTTATCTAAAATTAATTTTAAAAATAAATTTCTAATTACAATTTATCCATTATTAATTAAAATAATTAATAATAATAATGAATAATAATAATTAAAATGACTAATGATCGTAATAAAAAAAAATAATAATAAAAATAATTTTTATACTGATTCAGTTGAATCCGCAAATAATGAAAAGCGAAACCATCGTCAAGACTGCGCCGATATTGAGCAATGAATCTGTCAAGGCAAGGCTATCATGATTGTGTGACGTTGTATTTGAGTATCTCTTTTTTTTCAGCTGACCGTCGAAGTCCTGTTGAAGTTTGAAGCCAAAAATGAGTCGATGAAGCGCCAACCTTCAATAATGAAGGCCGGGCTCTTTGGAGTACCAATAAAATCCATTGTTGCGTAAGAAGAACAATTTTATTGCAGAAAGATTTGTATCGTTGGAAATATCAACTCTAATTTAATTGATTATTTATTTTCTTTTTTTTTTAATTATTTTTTTAAAAAGTTTTTCAGGCCTAAAATTTGATCAGTAATGTTTTTTAAAGACCTTTTTTTGAAAAACTGAAAAAACTTTGAATTTTATTTAAAGTATTTATAAATATTTTAATGAATTATTATTATTATTATTTAGATAAAGTTTTATTTTAAATATTACTTTAATTAATCAATAATTAAATTATCACATTTAGAAATTAAAAATTAATTTTATAATAAATTAAATTAGTAAATTTTAAGACAGATTTTAAAATCTTATCATTTAATATTTCTTAAAATATATAAAATTTAAAATAATAATAGTAATAATATAACAATAATATTTCAACCTCTTCAAGGAAATATTTTCCATTTTGTAAATTTCATGGAAATTTCAATAATTTCTCATTTTGAAATCCGAAAAATAAATTATTTTTAATTTTCTGAATTATATAAAATTGATTTATTAAAATATATATAAATATTGATTTAGAAATTGTATTTAATGTTTATGATAAATTTAAAATATTTACAGAAATTAATTATTATTTTTTCAATTCAATTCATTTTTTGATTTTAATTTAATATTATATTTTTTTAAAATAATAAATAATATTTTAATTAATTAATTAAATTTTTTTTAAATTTAAAAAACTCTAATTTTAATTTTTAAAATAAGTTTTGTGTAAAAATTTTTAAAAATATTTTCCATTTTTTTAATTTACAATTTTTGAGTACAATTGTAAATTTACAATTGAGTAATTAATAAATAACAAAAATATATGAATCATTAAGAAAATACAAAAATTTAAATATTTAATAATTGAAGTGAAATCTGAGATAAATTTTTTTTATAATGGAAAAAGAAAATGTTTTTTTAAATTATTATTTTTTTTTATTTCTTAATTTAAAAATTAAAATTTATTTTCTTTCATAAACCATTATTATAGGAGAGAAAAATCTCAAGGCATCATAATGGCCGATAATGTCCCAATGGTAATTGCGGGGTGTATAAGGCGCATTGAAAACTCATTAGATGAAGAAGGAATTTATCGAATTTCCGGAAGCAAAAATGAAATTAACGTGCTTTACAAGAGATTAAATAAAAGTAGTTTTATTTTCTTTTTGTCTCTCTCCTTTCTTTTGGAGAAGATATTTCTTTTGATAAATTTTTTCTTTAATCTAATTGGAGAACGAGAATTAATTATAAGTGAACTTTAAACACATAATGTAAAATGCATAGACCCAATACCATGCATTTACTAATACAATCATTAGAAAGGACTTCTGCTTTCCCGTAAGTAGTTTGGATATCTGTCAAGAACTCTGGCTTGAGAGAATCAATAAATTTCATAAAGGCACTGTTTACAGCTTTGAATTGGAATTTTTCAATATCCCATGCGATTTTGGCTGTGTGGAATCATCTACAGAATTCATATTCCGTTAAAATGCGAATTTTCAATTTTTCCTTTATCTGTAAACCGTAATTTACAAATTTTATTAAAAAATATCAACTAATTTTTTTTAATTGTGTGGTTCTGACGAACTATGAATTTTTAATTTATAATAAAAATGCCCAGAAATAACAAAATGGAAGTTACTAACAATTGTAATAATAGTAATAATAATAAAAAATAAAAATTTTTCCATCATAAAATTTCCAATATTTAATATTATAATCAATATTTAAAATTGTAATGAAAATGATAAATAATTCATATTGCCATATTGATATTATATCAGATATAATAATAGATCCTATGTAAATCAATAAATTTTAAAGAAATAAAGAATTGAAAATATCTAGGGGTTTGATGATTAAATTTATTTTAAAATTCCAATTTGAGGTAAAAGTAAATAATGAAAGTAAATGATGAATTCCTTCGTGTCGAATTTTAGAATAGAATCAATATATAAATCCAGGCGTGATTAAAGATGTATAAGATATACATGATCTTTTTATCTACCAACTTTGAGTTCTGATATTCCTTTTTTGGCCCCACATAATTACAGAAGGTCTTTAATTGTACAATAATCTTTGATGTCCTTAATATCCTTTTCTGAAATTATCTTTATTTGTCAGATGTTTGGTCTAACTCTTATGTCCTAATCTCTTCTTTGTCTCGTACGATACTCTTCTATTATTTCTTTTATGTTCTCACTTTTATTTAATTCTAGACACTTTGAATGCAATTCAAAATTTATCCGATTTCGATTTGCACTCCATCACGGGTATTGTGAAAATGTATTTGAGAGAATTGCCCGAACCCCTTTTGTTATCGGAAAACTATGAGCGATTAATGAACATTGCAAGTAAGATGATTTTTATCTTAAATTTGGATATTTTATTATTATTTATTTTCACTTTAACCTTTATTAATCAAGGCTTATTTTTATTATTTTTTATTTATTATTATTACATCGGTTGGGCGATTACTTGAAATACAGAGTACTGTCAAGATCCTCAAAAGATGGTTAAGCTTAATTAATTATACTGAGGTTTTAACGTATGAAACGTAAAAAACAAATCAACGCAAATTATTATAAAAAATCTGTTAGTGATAATGCAAATTATATTTTTAAAAATCAAGCGTTTATCAAATGTCGTGCTCATTATTTGAGAAAACTTCCAAAATAATTTTAGAACGTTTTTAGTTAGCAAAATCAAACACCTGTCGCTCTCAGACTGAGACGTTCTCAGAAGATAGTTAATTCACCATCATACTTCGTATTTGAATATGTTATGTGAATTGAGAAAAAACAAAAAATCAGTGGTGAGGAAATTAAAAAAATCGTTAAATTGATTCTAGGATGCTGAGTAATAGCCTTCAGTTCAAATAAAGTATAAGTAATAGCCAGTGGTGTCCTGATACTTCTGTCCAATAAATAAATTATAAAAATCATTCTAATCGATTGATTCGACTGTTGATCTATTAATGTCAATATTTATCAATACGGGCAACACTTTGTTTTATAGATAAAAATCCCGGGTAGTTTTTTAAAAAAATAAAATTAATTTGATCGAAAGAGAAAACTTTGTTTTATAAATAAAACACGATCACTGGATGGTTCATTATTCACGTGAAATACCACGAAAAAATTCTGTAAACTTGCTGGTGAACCATTATTTTATTTATCTTTTGTATCAACTAAATACGTACAGTGGTGAGCAAAAGTTTAGGGCATCTTGTAGAATTTTAATTATCTTAGAAGTTTTATTTAATTTGACACACATAATCAATTTAAAGACCAATGGAAATTTATTTACAAAAAACAAAAATCATATCTCAGTCAAATTAATATTTTGTTGATCCTCTACGGGCAGTAATAACGACTTTCAGACGGTCTGGCATAGAATTCACATACGTCGCAGAGAGCATTCTGTTTATTTCCGTACAGAAAACGGACTTTAATACATCTTTTGGTTGTTGGCAATTGGCTGGATTTCTTTGGGCAACTAATTCCTTAAGTTTTTCATACTTTTTCTAAGAGATTTAAGTCTGTGGTATTTCCAGGTCATTGTAAAGTTATGATGTCATGATTTATGTCAGAATGTTTTCATTTAACTCATTAGCAAGTATCCTATTCCAGAACTGGAAGATGCCTCAGAACGTTATCATCTCTATGAAGAAGTCGTCCACAAACTTCCAGAACCCAATCATTCCACATTTATTTTTCTATTGAAACACTTTGAACAGGTGTGTGCTCATTCCTCCAAAAATCAGATGATTGCCGGCAATCTGGGACTGATTCTCGGTCCAACTTTGATTATGCCTCCCTGCACGTCGGACAGGGCAGAGTTCGGTCAAATCAATATCGCTTTGGAAACGATGCACAGCATGCTGTTGGCCAGAGTGTTTACCCATATCATGCTCGGAGTCTTGCAAGGCCATATCAACCTCCAGTGAAATATGTTTATAATCATTGTTATTTTACCTTTATATTATTGATTGTGATGACAATTTCCGATGGAGCTTGCAGAGATATATATTTGATAAATTCCGGAATTATTTAGCTTGGCGTGTAAAAACAACGTTTTCTTGTTTCGACTTGTTAATTTAATTAATAATAATTTCAAGAAAGGTTATTTAGGAAGAACAAAAATAATGTGGTTGTCCCTCCATAAAAATTCAGTCAATGCCATTTCTCAATTTTTTATTCTTTATACATCAATATGTTAAGGTTGATGCTCTCTGTACGAGAACGCTAATCCTTATGAACAAATTAACTCCTCACTTATATCATGGTTGCGTCCTAACTACGCGAAATCACAGTGAAACTGTTATTTTTCTTTTACAATAAAACAATAGAATGAGCAGTCAAACCCAACCACAAAATCTGCTTATATCGATCAGAAAAACAAATACCAACGTCATTAGTTCAAGTCGATAATTGATTTTCATAATGATCGAAAATAAAATGAATTAATTAATCAATGAATAATGAATCAATAAATGAAAAAAGTAAAGAAAATGATTTAATGTTTATTTTACAGAAGAATTAAAGTTTGTATAAATTTCACAGTTCAAAACATCGATAATGGGGGTAGCCTTAAATATTAAAAAATTCCATGAAATTAAGAAAAGTAATTGAACCAAATTTGCTCTCAGTAGACACAAAAGTTGTTGCGGTATTATTTAGACTCGTTTTAAGTAAATCAGAAGTGCGACAATTTGCAATTAATGATATTAAAACAAAATCAAAAAGAAGTACATTTTTAAAAGAAAAAAAAATGATTATAAGGTAATTATCGATGAGTACAGTGGGTAGAAAGGTATAATTCAATTGATAATTATTGTTACTTTCCATCTGTTTTGTGTTGTATGGGAGCACTACTTAATTGTCTTGTAGGAACCAGAAATCAAAGATCGCAATGCACTGAACTTTTAAGACTGTCAACTGACGGTTCAAATCTCGTGAGACTCACCATTCGTTAATTTTAATACCAACTGAAAAATATTTGTTGGATTCGCCAAAGGTTTGAACTGGAGGCCTAGAGACCACTAAGGATCTATAATAATA
>JBBMKC010246991.1:0-10554 GCA_037834085.1 Bipalium vagum
GAGGAATGATTGTGATTTTTTTTTGTTATTCTTGTAATTGAATATATTGAATAAAAACGCTAATGACTTTTGACTCACCTGGTATATATATATATATATTATTACATGAAATATTAAATTAAATTTTTAACTTAATACTAAAATATTTATTATTATTATTATCATTTTATAAATTTAGATTATTGAAATGATTTTAAATCTTATATTATATTAATAATTTATATAATAATTTAAAATATTTTAAAATCACAAAAATATTAAGACACTTGATGTACTCATTGTTTTAATCATTTCTATTCATACTACCACAAGAAAATAAATACATTTCGCACGTTCAAGGAAAAGGAGAATACTTTTGTGATCCAAGAAGCAGTAAAAGAAATGGTGGTCTGCTTATATTTCCATTGAAGCTTTCAAATTTACAATTGAAAAATTGTACTGAATGAAAACCTTTATAATTTTATTAATTAAAGCCTGACAATTTCCTTATTATTCTGATTACTCTAGAATTAATTTAATGTTTAAGAAATGTTAAATGAGATATGTTTATTATTTCATATTTTCACAATTTTTGCCAGAAACTGAAATCAATAAAACTAATTAAAAGTTCCATTCGAAGAGGAATATGTAGACAAAAATATAATGAGTTTAAAACGATGAAAATATATCAGGTTCGATTATATTATATTTGTTCCAGATGACCAAAATATAAATTCGTTCAGAAATATGTTTTGGAATTTAATGATTAATTTCCAATTGAACCACCATCTCAGAGACAAAAGAATTAGGAACAACTGGAACTGAACAAAAAATATAATTTCATAATTTGACTCGACATGAGGCAGATCTTTAGATTAAAATGATAATAAGAAATATTAAAATTATTATTTTTCAATACAAGATTATTAATTATAAAAGGAATTGTATTCTGTAGCTCAAGTGAAATTAATTGATTTCCTCTAGCAATAAATTTTTAATTATAATTATGAAAGAGCTAATTTATGCAATTTTTGTTTTAATACACCTTAGAGAAGTTACTGATCTCGTAATACTAAGTCAATCTACCGTGTTCCTGGCCTCATCATATTGAGAACTTCGAAATGTAATTTCGATATTTTTATTTTTATGTCAAATTATAATAAAAAAATAACATACGTAAATATTTTTAATTTATTTTTAAAACTTTCAGATAAAACTTGCGTAAATCTTGCTTATTCATTTATAATCAAAATGGACAGCTCACTCTAATCCTTAATATATGGCACAGGACTTGAATAGAAAGATTTATTATTTTGCGAAGAATTCAATCTGAAATGTTTAAATTAATCGGAATATTTTTTCATTAAAATTTATTTATTTTTAAATATAGAATTCGACATGGCAATTTTTTCAAGGTCACAGTTGGGCTTTTGAATTAAAACGAGAAATATTTCGATTGTATTACTATTGATACTATTACTATTATTATCATCATTGCTATTATTATCACTATTACTTTTATTATGATTATTAATATTAATATTATTATTAATATTACCATAATGCGACATACAATATAATATAAAAATAAAACCCTACGAATTAATTAACATGTTGTATCTCTTAGCATCAATCATTTCTGACAAATTCCCCAGAAAATAATATTTAAGAAATACTCTACCGATAAAGTCCAAGCAGAATATACATATAATGTAAAATTAAAATTGGCTATACACCTTTATAATTATTAATATTTGTGAAGGTCGAAATCCTTCAGACGACATTAATTATTCTACCATTTTGTCATTTTATTGTCTGAAAGATTATCGGATCAAATATATGATTTTTTTGCAAATGAATTATTTTTTAATTGATTTGATTATCAAGTTTTTCTTAATGCTGGTTGAGATTAATTTGGGTTTTCATTGATCATAGTAGTGACCCGAAAAGATTGTCTTTTACTAGAAATTTTAAACAATTGAGTATAAATATAATGAAAGTTTTATTTATATTTAAAAATTTGGAAATGAAAAGTTCAAGAATTCTTATTGTCTTTTATCCAGACAAATTAACCATTTGAAGTCATTTATTTATTTCATCCTATGTCAACGTGGCTTTTTCCTTTTTCATATATATCTCTTTTAAACAGTATGAAGTGAATATTAACAGAAAGATTTTAATAAAAATAAATAAAAATTTTGATACAGAACATTTAATATTATTGGATATTATTATAATAATATTATTATTTATTGAAACTAAAAATAAAATTCTTTAAAAATAATAATATAATAATTCAAATAATATAATAATGAAAAATAAAATTGTATTTATGATGTAAAAATTAACATATTTACAACAATAATATATTCTCGAAAAATTATGAAGATTTATAATTTATAATGCATTACTATTGTCCGTTATATAAATATTTACAATTATTCTCCAATAAAATTAAATCAATTTAAAATAAAATCTGATTTTTAAAATTTTTTTCAATAGAAAAATAGATGATAAAATCTTGGGCTATAATTTTTTTGTCTTTATAATAAATAAATTAATTAGACTAAATTGAACATGATTTTTATCTATCAAATGATCTAAATTAAAATGGGGTTTTAAGAGAAGTCAAAGATATTATTATTTTTTAATCTCTTGAAAATTCTGATTAATTATATTTCATAAAGGTATCTGTAAAAAACAATTAATAATAAAATAATTAAAGTAATATAGAAATTTTTAAGATAAATTATAAAATTTGTAAAGGAAAAGAATATTTATTGTTTTATATTTATATTGTTTTCTATTAATAATAATACTTACTCCATACCATAAAACTCCCGATTTATTTATTTTAGAAAATAATTTGTAAGTCTAGCTTTTTTTATTGATGTAATATTGATTTTTATAGATGGCGCTATCCATTGATAAGAAAATATTAATCTTAATTCTCTATGATGAGATTCTTATGAAAATTGGCAAGATACAGCCACAGTACGAAACAATTGAAATTCTGTGCGATGCATTCAATGTTAACAGTGATTATGCATACGACTTAAGAAAGAAATTTTTTGAAGCAGGTACTCTGGACAGAAAGAGTGGTTTAGGAAGAAAGCATACTGACAGACGACAAGGAGTTGTTAAATATATTCGGAAGCGGAGATCCTCTAGCATTATGTATATTTCTGAGGAGACTGAGATTCCACATACAAGTGTTCAAAAAATTATCAAAGCAGAAGGAATGAAACTTATTTCCAGAAGAACATGCCCTCTGTTAAGCGATGACCAGAAATTGAAGAGGTTAAAATTGTGTCGACAGAATCTTCATCATCAATAGAAATGTCATGTTGATATAGATGAGAAGTGGTTTGAGTTGTATCCCTTCCAACGGGAACCATATCATGACAGCAGCCCGCGAAAAAAAACAGCCACTACTCAGTAAATGTAATCCACCAAAGATGTTGACGAATTGTGGTTTTCATTAGAAGAGAATTTCAGGTCAACTAAACCTGAAACGTTGACTTCTATTTTTGAAAGCAAATCTCGGATAGTAACGGAAATTATAAAGCAGAGAAGTTTAGGTTTTAATGTACCACATCCGTTATAATAAACTTTGTTAATATTATTTGTTTTCTTTTATTAAAATTAATTTTAACAAATCAGGTTTTTGATGGTATGGAGTAAATATGATAATAAATATGAACATTTGATCAGAGTACATTTAATTATTTAGTTTTGTACAATATCAAAGAATCTGACAGTAAAGGTTTAAATATATCAGAAAATTTTGAAATCTTTTGAACTTGTAAAGGATTCAAATCTCACCATTTTACCTTGAACTATTTTTATTAAAAAGGATTTTTTCATTTACTCGATGTAACTCAATATTTTTAAATGGTGATTAACTTACCAAGACTTAATTTTATTAATTTTATTCTCACCCACAACCCCTGAGTAAATAAATCTTTCTATTAGAGTCCACGAAAGGATTAATTTCTCACAGGGGAATTTTCATCAAAATTTACGTTTTGTGTGGAAATGTTCGAATCAAATTTAATGATATCTTGAGTAAAGAATTCTGTTCGTTGTTATCAAATCCATGATATCAAATTTTAATAGCTTTTTTTAAAAATAAATTTACATGAAAATTTAGAAAAATTATCCTAACCCACTGTGCTTTAATAGAAGGACCTAAATATTTTTTATCAAAATTTTATTATGCTTTTGAAAATAATTGAAAATACCGTTTATAGTCGTCTTCATAATATCAGTCACAAGAGACGATTTAACATCACTCGAGTTATAACATAAAATTAAAAATTGGCAAGAACTTTACGTTCAACCTAATAATAGTCTAATAAAATAATTTTATAAAAATAATTCAATTTAATAAGACAATTAAGTGACCACTTAAAAATATGTAAGAAATATTAGGTTGTCACATAATAAAAATCCAATAAAATAAGTTTTATTTAATTGAAATATTCACCATCAGATTTTACACATTTTTGCTATTTAGAAACTAGTTTCAAAATACCAGTGACATAAAAATCGGGTTCTCTGGATTCGATGAATTCGGATATGACCTTTTTGACATCCCCGGATTAGCAATAATTTTTTTATTCAAAAAATTATCTGAATGCTTAAAAAATGAAAATCTGTCTGAGATAAGTCGGGGACTCTTAAATTTTGTATAAAACATTTTATATGTACAAATGAGATCAAAAATTTTGCGGGGATAGGAAAAATGTTACGAATTTCCCTACAATGAATCATTTAGTTAGTTTCATTTGAATGGACTCACGTGATATTGTTTAAAATAGTATAAATATTTAAATGAAGTAAAATTGTCTATAAAAATTTTTTAACAATTTCAGCCTTAATTAAATTAATTCAACATGGGTCGAAAAATATCTTTGGCTGAAAAGGAAAAGGCAAAAATTGAAGTACATATATTGAAGTCACACTTTCAAGTCGAGAAATAGCCATAGAAATTAACAAATCCAAATCTGTTATTTGTAGATTCTAGACAAAAAAACAGAATTATGGAAATAAGACCGCAAATCAGAAGTAACAATATCGTCTGGAAAGCGTTTAACAATCTAAACTACATACAATAGCACAAAGTCTGGCAAAAACATAAAACAGAATGTAATGTCGCTGTTAGTACAAAAAATGATAAAAGCTGCAGAATATATTCATTACAAGAAACTTCTGAAAAACCATCCCTTAAAGCGCAAGGAAGAGACATTTACTTTTTCCAAGATACATGGGAAAAAAGATAATGGGAAGAAGCCGTCTTTTCAGATGAAGAGATTCAACATGGATGGTAAAAATGTTATCCAACATTATTTTCATGATTTAAGAAAGATATATTTCGTGACGCAATCATTATTGTTGTGCTGATTTATTAACAGCTTAATACAAAAGGGTTATATATGTTAACATAACACTTTTTTTACTAATTAAATAAAAATGAATAATTAAATTAAGAAATTAATTTCACTATAGAATTTGAAATTTGTTTGAATAATCGTATAATAGTAAAGAAAAAATAACCCCGAATTTAAAATAACGTGAATGGAAAAGTAAAGAGGTTCAACTCGATTAATTCGGCCACTAATAAAACTATGATTAGAATTAACGACACTTTGTTTTGGTTTTTAGTTACCTTAATACCAATCAAAACTTTTAATAATGAAACAAATCTTGATATTCTTGGCAAATTTTTCATTCAAATGTGCGGTTAGCAGAAATAATGAAAATAACATTCAACGTTTTTAAATACTTTAAAATTAAAACAAAACAATTTTCTTTTTTTCAAGAAGGAATCAATTTCACCATTGTCATCAAATATGATCACTTTTTGATTTTTGATCCATGACAAGTACGGAAAATGAAAGTTTTCCGACGAAAGAAAATCTCTTTAATAATTTCATTTATTATTTCATCTGAATCTCTTTAAGTACATTCTTGTTGGAAAGAAATTCTTAATATTTCGATACATATTCTCCTCCTAAAAACTCCTGTAATCTTTATAATACCTGTGGTCAAATCCGTCGTCTCTTTTATTTAGCAGAGATCAGAATTATTCTGTTATTATTATATTATTATTATTTATTTTATTATTAATACTGATTGGTGCTTACATGAGATTTTAAAGAAAGTTTTTGTAATTATTAAATAAAAATATAATAAAAAATATAAAAAATAATAATAGATTTAGAATACGTTTGAATTTTACTGGTTTTCCATTCTTATTTTGAATCTCAGAAAATAAGTTAATAATAAATATGATAATAAACATTAATAATAATTTTCTAATAATAACTAGTATTTATATATAATTATTTAATGTTTTTAATTTTTAATTATTATCGACATTTGTTACCGTTTCTGAAGAAGGTATGAAAATTATTGAATTCAAAAGATATTTGTGTTAATTCTGAAAATATACCAAATTCGGATTTTTAAATATATTTAGGTGGAAAGAATAAATTTCTATTATCCTTTTGATTTGATTATGATAAACATTTTCTCAGGATTGTGTTCAGATCCCGAGCCGGTGTGCGTCTAGTGTGTGGCTGAGAGAAGATTGTAAGCAAACATGAAATTGACCAGCAGTCAATACTTTGAAAGTGAACTTATCCTTTTGCTACTTTTAACTTCTTTATTTTTCGATTTAAACGTAGGCATGGTTTTTGTATGATATTATTTGCGCTTATCTTATACACAAAAGATACCTTTTTGGCCATATCCCATTAATTGAAGATTAATAACCTTGTCTTTTGATTAATAAAGGTTATTGTTTTAACGTATGTGGTTTGATTGGAATAAGAAAACCTGGAATAAGTGACTTTGGTTGATAATGTATACCATGTTATTAACACCCTTATGAAGTTGAAAAGCTTCTATTATAAATTTCCATCATTTAAAACTCATAAATCTGGTAATTCATAACCTAGCTTTTAGAGGTACGTTTTTCTTATCAATAACAAGTTTTGTAATTTTTAGCTGTAATTATAATATTAGTTATAAAAGATGTAACTTAATTAATGTCTACAATATTGAAAATATATATTTGATTGTCCGGAAAGTTCATGCGTTTTTAATAATAAAAATCAAGGACAACTTTTAATTAACAAGTATAAGCACCACTCTGTACAATAACTTTTCAACTTTAGGTAATGCAATAATTTCACTTTTGAAGAAAATTTATCTTTTTGTTGCACACACTTCTTCAAGTGCAATTTGATAATGAAATCTGTGATGATAGTTTTATCTACCAATGAGTTTTGCAATGATCAAAATAAATGATAGCCTGATGATTCAATATCCCAACCAAACCGATATATAATATTTTCTGTGAGCAATTAGTGCGTGGCCTTTTACTATCATGGTGGAAGACTACCTTATAAATTTATCGACTGCAGAAAATTCTTTTGCAATACTTCAGTCAAATGTTTTAATTGTTCACAATAAATATCGGGAAATAATTGTTTCATTTCTTCGTTGAATTTCAAAATAAATTACTTTTTTATAATAGCACTATATCTATAAAATGACCCCAGTTTAATGAATATCAGCTTAATATATCGTTGGAGCTAATTTTTCATGTTTGTACCGGTATCTTTTGTGTCGATTGTTGTTGAAAACGATTAACTTTCCGTCCTCAATTGTCAAGAGTTTCAAAAATGACGTTTCAATATTCGGGAAATATTTCAAATATTTCAAATATTTCAATATTTCTTTTCATTTTATAAAATAAAAAAAAAGAAAAATTAAAAAATCTATTTAAAGAGAAATGATATTAATAATACCCGTAAAAATCAGATAAACTTTCGATAATTCTTTGACCTTTATTTTTTATTTTTAAAAAAATTATAATCAATTAAAAGAACATTTGTTTACATTTAAATATTTAAGAAAAAACTGAATTGAAGCCAAAAATGAAATTTTGAAATAAAATATTTCATTTTTCTAAAAAATTTAAATAATTATTGTTAATTATAAATTAGATAAAACTCGTTCCAATTAGAAAATTAAAAACTATTGATATTTATCATTTTAATTTCTTTTTTCTCAAATTAAAGTTGCCGCCGGTGTTTTGGAAAATTAATTAAAAACTTCTTTTGATGATTAACTCTGGGCTTGAGAGCAAATATGTAAACGAGAATTTCTCTTTTTTTATATTATTGACTCTGAACTTAATTTGATAAGAAAAATTAAAAATAAAAATCAATGTTGAATTAATGGTTTGAAAAAGAGAAGAAAAAATCGATGACAATATTCTTTTTATTATGGGAAAAAACAGAAATTCGTTTATTCAGAAAAAATTATATTTTAAAAATGAGTATGATTTTTTACGATCAGAAAAATAATGATCAATTTAATTTTCGTTTTTGAAATAAATTTTCTTGAAAAAAATATCATGCTAAATACCATAATGAAGCTTTTCGATTTTTTATTAAGATCTTACAAGCTAAATGATATTAAATTCAAGCTATAATCGAGTCTTCATGGCCATATATTTCCAAATTGATCAATCCCAAGTCAGTACCACGTCTCTTTCATAATGTTGGAAAAATCTGAGACCCAGTTTCAAATATGGGAAGTTCGATTTTATATATATTTTTTCGCAATTAATTAACGGTCTTCAGGTTAAGCTTCATTCTCCTTTGATTGTTAAGCTTTTATTATTATCACTTCATGTTTATCAATATTCAATCCAAGTGATCTCAATGGATAAAGCTGTTTTATTTTTCCAACTGAATGGAGGTGTCGAACAATCTTCAAATGTGGGTTTTTTTGTAGAATTATGATCTCAAAATTCTGTTTCATCTTCATTGGGTTTTTAAAGCAAATATAACCTAAATATACTATACTTTCCATTTCACTTATTCTCCTGACCAGGTCAGTGTAACAGAGGTGTAACCCCAATAATATCTTTAAATAGACCACATTTCTATATTCCAATATTTCTTAGTAACAAATAAGTATGAAAAATAATTCAAGTTTATAAAGTAATTTAAAGATTTATACAAAAATAGGACAAAATTATGTTCCATTTTAATAATAATTCAAAACCTCTGGTCACAAAATATGTATTTATCTCATATTTGTGGTCCGAGATTGTTAAGTCTGCAAGGTAGGAAAAAATAAAATTTTCACTATGAACATCATTAAATGATTTTATTTTTGGTTGTCAAATGATGTACCTAATGGCACAAGTGACCTTTTTGATTGATTTCACTGCAGGGGGTAAGGCTTCCAGGAAAAAATTGATTAACAATGATTCAGATATTGAAAGAAATAATATTTTAAATTATTATTTTAGCTTTTAATTTCATTCATACTATTTATTGTGGAAATACATGGTGGAAATAATTATATACTTCCCTAGTAAACCAAGTTGATACACCCTCTACTTTAGATTACCTGTACTAAAAAGATTCTTATTGCTATAACCCCGTGGGTTTTATTTATATTATCTTTGCCATTTATTTACTATGATTATGATGGAGGTAGAAATAGGGGAGAGAAATTAGAAGAGGAAAATAACTTCAGAATATCATTGTAGGACAATAATGCAAAGCATTCACAGAATATCTACTGTGAAATATCTGTTAGAAATATCTGTTAGAAATATCTGTTTTCGATTAAGAAAAACCTAAAAATTAAATTGCATCAATTAAATATTTAATGTATTAATTAATTAATAATAATTATTAATAATAATATAATAAGATAAATATAAAATAATTTTATTAAGATTTGACTAACAAAAACTCTAACCAAATTCATGTTCCTTCCTTTCCATATCATCCTATTTTCACCTATAATTTGGACCGAAATTTTTTTTTATTTAAATATTATATTTTATATTTTTCAGATTTTATAAATATTGTCATATTTGAAAAACAATTTCTGATAGAGTAAAAATAATTCTCCTAAATTAGCCATGAGTATCCGTATACTTTATAGTTTACATAAAAATAATGATATTTCTTAAGAAATTCGACGAAATCCATTAATTTATTGATTTCATAATTCTGATGAAGTAAAATCCACAGCGAAAATTATCTCAAACCAGACTTTTTTGTCAGAATCATTTGATGTAAGTATATCTTAATTAAAGAGACTCGTGGAAGATGCCTAATTCTCGGAGAACTGTTATGGCTAGAAGCGTTAACAACTTCACTAACTGATTAATGTATTATACATTTTGATTAAGAAATGAATTACTGCTTGCACAGTCACAATTTCATTCAATTTACCGAGAAAAGTTATCAAGATTTCCCTTTTGTTTTAATTCAAAATCTAATATCAATTAAAATATTACCCATTGTCTCAACGGTCGAAATTATATTCACTGTATAATTGAAAAGAATATTTATTCTCATCATATTTCAATTTTTGCTCTTAATTTATTTCATAAAATCATTTATTATTTTATTTTTTATTATTTTATTTTTTTATTATTTTTTTTATTGTTTTATTATTTTATTTTTTTATTGTTTTATTGTTTTATTATTTTATTATTTTACTGTTTTATTATTTTAGTTTATTATTACT
>JBBMKC010247000.1:0-10553 GCA_037834085.1 Bipalium vagum
GGCAGCTGGGACCATTGATTTCTCTTGGGTAAGGGATTCTGTTGATTGTTTTTGTCGTATTTGTCGTAGTCTCCACACATATAAAAATCAAATTCTATATATTATGTATAAATATCTTTTGTAAATTTTCATAATTAATTACAATTATTAATAATTATTGATAATCATTAACTATCTTTTTATATTATTATTATTTTTTTTATTATTAATATTAATATTAATAATATTATTATTATTATTAAACTCATCATTGATTTTTTCTTTCGCTTTATAAATTTCAAGTTCTGGTCATTTGAGAAATATTTTAGAAATTCGCAGGCCAGTCTTCTGAAAAATATGGAATGCCTCGAAAAATATGCTCTCATGTTTCCAGATGAAATAAGATTTATCAAATACATTAGTGATAAGCTGGGCATAAGCCAGATTTGTGAGTGGCGTTTTCTTTATCAAGACTTCAAATCAAAAACGGTTGATTGCATTAGTTATGAATATCGTGGTGAAAAACGGTTAATAAAGATTGAATTTCCTGAATCTCAAATCAGCGAGGAAATTCTCACTCTAATTTCATTAATTAAAAGAAATAATTCCAGTACAAGAGTCAATGATAACGATAAGTATCAATCATCAAATACAGATAAGCAAACATTCACCACACTACAATCTTCAATAAAAGACGAAGACTCAGAAATAAGTAAGAAATTATTGTTTTAATTACCTTTGCTCAACGCTTATTAAACGAAAGTATCTTTATAATAATATAATAATATTAAAAACATTAATAATTATGATGATTAATAATAATTATAATAATAAATAATAATATTTTTCCTGATGTTTAATGATTTATTTAACACTAGGAACGGTTTGTGAAAATGACTTTATATCTTTACTTCAATTAGAAATATGTGAAAATATTATTCGATCAAATCTCGATTTTCTTATTTCTCCAAGGTTAAGAAAAATTATCCATTCCAATATTCAGAAAAAGAATTCTAAAAGATTTTCAAGATTTAATTCTGTTGACTTACCAACAAGAAATTATAGTGGTTTTGTTTTATTAGATCCACCATTTAATTTCAGATAGTTTTATTTCAATAAATTGTTTTTTTTCTCTAAATTATTAAAAGTTGTTGAAACTGACACAAATTATCTTTTAATAATTTTGATAGTAATATTTCAGACTGAAAGGAAAAATATTTTTTAACTGGGTACTAAAAATCAGAATATAATTATTATTTTATTGAATTATTAACAATTTTAAGTATTAAAATAACAAAAATATATATTATTTTAATTAATAAATATGACAAGAATTCATATCACTTGGATTTATAAAAGTTAGATTCGAAGTCTAATAAAAATGTTAATTAATCTGGAAAAAAAATATGGTTGACTTTGCTTATTATTATATTTAATAGGTGCTTGCTGAGAATCTGATTTGGATTGAAATTATTTTTGTTGCAATTTTTTGAAGTTCTCTTGGTAGATTGATGGCTAAGCTAGCCAGGTCAACGTTCCTAATTTTCATAGAGGTCAAACAGTAACAACTTACTTAACTATGTAATCCAAAAGAAAAACCCGAAGGGTGAGAACTATGGGTTCAAAGGAATCCGTTGAACTCATAATAAGAATGGGTATAAATGATTTTAGTAAAATAATTAAAATAATTTCAATAATAATAAAATTAATAATTATAGCAAATTAACTATTAAATCCTTTATTGGAAATTAAAGGAACGTTTTTTACAAAAAAATTGGAGAAATAAACAATTTTCCTACAAAACTAAAATTGTTAAATTTGCCAAAGGCAAGACTCTGAAAGAATGACTAAAGTAATAATACTAACTTTATAAAATAAGAATAATAAATTATTATTAATTAAAAAAATAAACTTAATTAATAGTAGTAATTATTGTTATTAATTCTGAAAAAATTTCGCACTTGTGACATTTTGTTTTCATCTTATAGATCACATTAAATTATGTAAAATTCCAAAATTATATTAAATTTTTACGATTAGTTTTAAAGTTATGTTTTTTAAATAAATAATCACAAAATTATAAAATTTTCAAATTATAATGAACAAACTTCATAAAAATTACTTAAATAATTTTGTTATATTGACATTTTAGAACAAGATACAAAGGTGGACATAAAATTGACATGTGCATAACTTACATTTCGTTCAAAGCAAATATTCAAATAATTGTACGGATTTCATTAGGAAAGTACACCATCATGTATTTGTAAAACGTTTTTCAGGAATCACTATAAGGAAAATAATAACATGAATTTTTCATTTCAATGCTCAGTGATCTGGATTGACTATAATAACCATGATTTCGGTATCAATTGAGAAACCATTTTTAAAGAGTAAAGTAAATTACTTTGACTCTGAGGACTTACCAGATCTAGCTGATCGTCAAAGTGTGCAATCTAAAAATTCAGATTCACAATCTGAATTTATTGACATAGAAAAAGATTTAAACTATGAAGAATCGGAAATGGAAAATTTCAGATGGTCGCCAGAAACTTTCAATGACCTTTGTAAGAAATTAAATCTTAGTAAATTGTTGTTAATTACATGCATTGCTATGCTTAAGGAAGACATAGGTTTAAAAAGAAATATTCAAATGGTCAACTTAAGGAATTTAAATGAACGAAGTATAGATGTTTCTTAGATGTCAACGTTAAGTAGAACTGGAATTCTATAGAAAAAATATTGAAATTGATCAAATACGATTTTCATGATTTGCTCGTAATGTGTGACTTTAAAGTGTTAAACTTAATAATGGGATTAAAGTCAGTATATGCCAAAACCTTTACTTATATTGTCATTTCGATTCCAGGAATCAATTGGATTTTGACCTGAGTCACACATAACCTGCACATATTACTTTTGATGATATTCCTTTAATAACTACTGAGAAGATAGCAATGCCTTATTTACATATTAAGCTGAATATTTTACAGAAATTCGTTAATGCTTTGGATAAAGAGAGATTATTTTAACTTCGTAAGCAAAAAAGTTAAGAAATCAATGGAAAAGTTAAAGAATGAAATGTTCACCGGTCCTGAAATTAGACTGCTCATGAAAAATGCTACTTTTTATTTAGGGACAATGAGAATTAGAGTTTACAGTTTACACCTTCCCGAGAAGGATATATCAGAAGTTTGTACAGAACAGATAAACTTATTAATATCAAGTTTTTAAGGTATGAGCTCTCCAAGTGTAACATGTAAAATTCACCTGCTATTTAAACAAAAGGATAGATATAAGCCATATGTGGGTATTCTTTCTAACGAACATGGTGAAAATTAAGAAAAAATGTCCGTTGGAAGATTGGCAAAAGTTTTTTCTTACATGATCTATATGTAGCTGGATTATAAAATGAGTTCCATTTAACTAGGGGACCTAAAGGCAACCATTCAGAGCCTTTAAGTACATTACGTGCTTAGGGGTTTAAAATGACCAAAAACATAGTAAAGCATCACACAAAAATATGGCACTGTTTGTTCATCATATAACAGCTTTCTAATATCTTCATTCTATTTGAAGTTCAGAAAGTTTGAAAAATGGTTATCTCATGAAGTGAAAATATGAAAAATCATGAGAACTCATAATTTGGGTATTGAAAAAAAAATCCTTGTCAGTATAGTAACGTGTATAGCAGAGAAATGCATGAAAATCTAACTATCATCCTCATAAATTCAGACAATCTTGTTTTTTTATTTATATTTCAGAGCTAGAATCTCAATTTATTTCATGCATTTCCCTACTACTATAGTACTATTCATAAATTGTGATTTTTATCACATCATCTTTCATAGACAATAACATTTCATGATTCATTTATTTATTTCAAAAATATAAAAAGCATTCAAATAAAAATGATGATGAAAAAAATAAATCAAAAATATTTAATCCAATAAAATATAGATGAAAATCAGTCTATTTATATATCCATATATATATGTATATATTTATTTTTATATATACTCCTATCTTTTTATAAATCTTTATTCTTATATATCCATTAATAATTTTTTTTCTCAGAAGTGGATTTTGAAGAATATACATCTCTAAAAATAAGTCATCATGAAAAAACGATAAAGCATAAAAAATACGTAAAAACAATGACACCAACGAACAAAAAAAACGAGAGCAAGTAAAAAATAAAAAAAACAACGATAAAAAACAATTTTCTAAAAAGTACAACAAAAGAGTAGTAGTGGGGAAATGACTTAAATAAATTAACACCTAAGCTTTAAATTTTAAAAAACAGGATATTTGATATTGGAGAAGAATCAATTTTACTATTCATCTGAAAGAGATTTGATTAAAAACAAGAGTAGTAGGGAAATGCATAATACAAACTAAATATTCAAGCTTTAAAATAAAATTAAAAAACCAATCATTTTCATCCCCATAACCTCAGACAAAAATGATGTTTTTTATTTATATTTTAAAGCTTGAATATCGATTTATTTTAGTCATTCCCCTACTACTATAGTCCTATTATAATTTTTGATTTTATCATTTTTGATTAATAATAACATTTATGATTTTACAAAAAATATATAAAACATTTAATTAAAAATGATGGAAAAAATCAACCAACAATATTTAAACCAATCAAATATAGATGAAAATCAATCTACTTATTATTGTGAAATCTGTGATAAAAGTTTCAAAACTAAAACTGCTTTTATTAGTCATTCAAAATCTAGAGGTCATAAAGAAAATTTATTTAATACACACAACCTAAAAGTGAATCAATTTATATTGATGAAAATGTGTTTGAAGATACTTATAATAAATTTGGGTATAATAAATATTTATTCAAAACTAGTAAAATAATAAGTAAATATTTTAATTATACTAAAGATAAATTTAGATATCAAATATTAATACAATATAAGTATTTATTAATCCTCATATTATGAATCATGAAACTAAGAAAAAATATTATCATACATTTTATACACATCCAAAAGTATTAACTAATAAGGAAATAAATACATCAATTCTACATAATCTTCAATACTTAAACACAATTATTGAAGAAAGAGAATTGAAAGATTCAGGATGGAAATTTGTAAATATAAATTTTATTCAAATATATTTAATTAAATATCAATCATTACTAGGTTCGTCTTATGTTAAATTACCCTTTTAATCTAAGAAAATAATTAATATTAAAAACTTGAATAATAGATGTTTTATATATTCCGTACTAGCTTATCTTCATCCAACAAAAATTCATTGAGAAAGATTAAATAATTACACAACTTATATAAATGAATTAAATTTAACTTATATTGAATTTCCTATAAAAATAGAAGATATTAAAAAATTTAATAAGCAAAACAATATTATTATAAATATATTTGAATTACAAGACTATAATCCATAAAAAATGGAGTTGCCGAGCAAGAAAAACATACTACCAATGTATCAAGAACATTTTTTTGCAAAACCAAATTTGGAAGATACAAAATGTAACTTAATACTATATAAAAATCATTATGTTTTGAGTAGAAATATGAAAATATTTTCTAATAATCATAATAATAATGGTAACCATCTTTGTTTAAAATGTTTCAATTCATATAGATCATTAAATCTTTTAAATGAACATATAAAGTTGTGTCAAGAACACAAAGAATCAAAAGCTACATTTCACGATAAAGAATATTGTGAGTATAACAATTTTCATTTTAAGAATAAAATACCATTAGTATTATATGGTGATTTCGAAACCTTTAATTTAATAAAATCTGATGTTCCGTCAAAGATGTTGTTGCAAAGCAATAAAATACATCAAAAACCATTATCATTAGGTATTTATTTTAAAAGTAATTATGATCATTTAATTAAATCACAATATTATCAATTTTATGGACAAGATATAATTAATAATTTTTTAGAATTTTTAGAAAATATTAATATTAAATTAACTGATATAATAAAAAATACAAATATTCCAATTCTTATGACAGAACAAGATGACATAAGCTGGAATATATCAAAAATATGTTATTATTGTAATAAAATAAATGAATCAAAATCAGAAAAGGTTAAAGACCGAACACATAAATAAGCAACCTTCACTCGTTAAGACCTAAGAAAGCTCCACTCTTAACCTCAACCTAACCCATCTTAGGATCTTAACAGATTGATTATTATCAATTAATTATTAAGACCACAAGATGGTCAGAAATGATAATAATAAAATTAAAAAAAAAAAATTAATTAATTAATTAAAAAGTACATCGAAACAAAAAATGGCAATTAATTATTTCTAAAAAGGATCTATTCTTGACAATTGAAACTAAATTGCCAAGATTAGATCAGGGTCCGCAAGAAGGGACCGATTTAGAATTATTGGTCTAAAAGGGGAATGGACATTCCCATTAATCAAGCTGATCTACGATTGATTATTCATCTGATCAGAATTGTATATAAGGACTTGGAATCCGCTGTGGCTTGCCACAGAAGTGAGATTGAGAGCTGTTGTTATTATTTTGAGTATTATCTTCAGAAGAAGGATTGTTGTTTTGTCAGAAGATTATTATTGCCAGAAGAAGAATCGTCGTTATTGTTTTGTCAGAAGACGGGTTCTGTGAGGTTAAAGGTTTCTGGGCGGACCGGATTGGGCTCAGCTAACCATCCTTTGGACTTGTCGTCACAAGTGGTGAGAGTATCTAAATTTTTATTCATTTTTTTCTTTTTAATTAACCTTTACGTACTGAAACTTATTTGATATTGACATTTTATTATTTAATTAATTATTATCATTTGATTTTCAGTGTGATAACATTTGATTTTTCTTTTTGTGTAAAAACACTTGATTGCAGACTTTTACTGATTATTTGAAACGTTTCATTTGTATTGTTATTTCAGCAATAAAGTGTTGTTAATAATTGTTTGATTCACTCATTTGCGTACACGCATAGGCTAAGTGAAGGAGTCAGTAACTTTGCAAGCTAAGTGTTACGACAGGGTTTATAGTGAGTTAACATTGTGTTTCTTACATTACATTGTGTGATCATTACTTCTTTCAGCTTTATTTATGATTTCATTTGATTTGATTAATGTACTTCGATTTAATATATTCTAATTTGATATTCTGCGTGTAAAGTTTTTAGTTATAAAAATATGTATTAAAAGAAAGTTGTAAATCGTTCTTGATTGATCTTAATTGAAAAATAAATAATAAAATGATAATTAAGCAATAATAAATAATATATAAAAAGAATGTGAAATTTCATAATAAATAATGTATCGTTATATTTTTTGTATAGATAATAAGATAATGTATATATAAATAATATGAAATATCTTGCGGAATAATATTGTGGAGACTACGGCAAGTTCAGGTTCAAATCAAGCGCCACCAGTCCCAACAAGTTCGGAGCAGTCCAAAAAACTAACATTATTTATTCGGACATTATTTGTGATTTAATTCTTGACAATTTTCCATGATATTATTGATAAATTCTCCTTTCTTTTATATATGTATAGCATACTTGGCATTGTATTGTTCTTTTAATTTTATTTTTTATTTGAAATGGTTAATAAGGTTAATAATAATAATAATAATAATAATAATAATAATAATAATAATAATAATAATAATAATAATAATAATAATAATAATAATGGTTAATGTTCACAAGACTATCCTCGATCTTAAATAAAGTTAATTAAATTAGTATTTCATTTCTTTTATTAAACAGGGTTAGACAAGACACAGTTTGTATTAAATAAATAACTAAATACTCAAGCCAGAACCTGAGGATCAATTAATTTTTTCGGCTCCTATCTCTTATTACCTTTTTCTTTTTCTTTTTCATATTTCACACGCTAAGTAGGGCGGTGAAATATATTTTTCTTCTTCATCGAGGACCTCTAAGCCTAAGTGCAAGAGGACTTTTCATAAATAATAATTATAATTAACAAAATCAAATCAGTCAGAATCGATATCACCATTTGTAATATTAAAAAATTTATTCTAAATCAAAATAAAAGTATTGAACGTAGAATCGTTTTCTTAGTCATTTTAAATAAATTTAACCGAACACATTGGTAAGCAACCTTCGACCGTTAAGGCCTCAGTAATATCAAGCTCCACTGTTAACATCAACTTATTCCATCTCTTAGGAACTTAACAATATGTATAAATTATTATTAACAGTAGTATTATTTATTTGTAATTGCAGAGTTATATATATATATATATATATATATATATTATTAATGATTGTATTATTTATTTATTTATAAATTAAGTAAAATATTGGGAAATTTAGAGAAAATTTGTAATAAAGTAACATAAAGTTACTAATAATAAAAAAATAAGTAAAAATTTGAAAGTAGGAATTAAAAGGGATAATAAAATTAGAAATAGGAAGGAACAGTAAAATTTTAATAAGAAAAAGGAAGTTACTATTTAGAGAAAGAAGACAAAAAGAACAATATAAAAAGGAAACAATAAGCATAGAAGACATAAAAAAAGAAGAATAAACAAGAATTAGATCTGACAGTACTAAGCCATAATACAATTTCAACGCCTACAAAAAATTTTATCAACAGCCTACCAAGATTAGAACCATTTTAAGCATAGCAGATAATCATTCAGCAATCAATCAAAGCAAGGAGGCTCTACTCTATTCATTCATACATTGATCAGCAGAAAAAGGAGACCCACTAAATATAATCGAAGAAATATATATAGTGGTCAAGATAACAAACAGAAAAAAAAATAGTAGTAAAAAAATTGGTTTATGCACTTGTCGTTCTCTTTTGTTTAAAAAGTAATTTTTGGTTTTATTTAACACTTATCACACCCACGTAACAAAGTTTTATTTATATAGTTAATTTTAAAAAATATTGTTTTTGACAGTTGTTACACTTGTGTAACAAAGTTTTACTTTATAAAGAAAAAATATAGAATAACCATGTGAAGACTACGTTAAACTCAAAGCAATCGAGTTCCCAGTTCAATGGTTCCGGATAAACATGAAAAACCCAAAGATTGACAATTTTTATGATTTGTGTTGACATCATGATAATACCTTTCATTTGTAGTTTAAACTTTATTTTTGATTTTAAAATAAAAGTATTAAACCTACTATCGTTTATTCAGTTATTCTAAACGAACACACCTTTAAGCAACCTTCAACCGTTGAGACCTCAGACTTCATTAGCTCCGACCTTAACATCATATTCTGTCCAACCAACCAACTTAGGATCTTAAAAACCACTTAAAGTATTATTTATAAACAAATTTAAGTATTATCACAACTTGTTACACTAGTGTAACAAAGTTTATTATAAAATAAGAAATCAATAATAATAATCTAGCTTGAAACCAAAGGTTCTCAAATCTAGTTCGATTCTCAAATAAAATAAAAAATTAAAATTCATAATTTTTAAATTGTTATAAAACAATTTTATATTGGTTCGATATTTCATTTTTCTATATAATTAAACAGGCGTGTCTTGTTAGACAAGGCACCGTTTGTTTATAATAAATAATTAAATACTCAGGCCAGGACCTGAGGATTATATATTTTTTTATTTTCCGCTCCTTCTATCTTTTTCTTTTTATGTTTATATTTCACACGCTAAGTAGGGAGGTGAGATATATTTTTCTTCTTAATCGAGGACCTCTGAGCCTAAGAGATAGATGATTTTTCTTAATAATACAATAAATAAAATCATTATACATCAATCAAGTTCGATATCACACATTTGTAAACTTAAACTTTATTTTAATCAAAATAAAAGTACTAAAGTCAAATTCGTTCTCTTAGTTATTTTAAAAGATTATAATTGAACACGAAAGCAAGCAACCTTCACACGTTAAGACCTAAATACAATAAGCTCCACTTTTTTGAAAAAAACTAAATTCATAGTTTAAATTTAGGTGAAGAATTAGGAGTTTCAAAAGTTTAGGTGATATCTGATATTTATCTTCTACCATAAATGATGTTGAAAATTTATTTGATATTTGTTTTAAACTAACTTCCATTTTTAAAGAAAAATATAAATTTGAGGACAAAGTCCAAATTTCGAGAAAGCTCTCATTTAATCAGAATCTACAATATATATATGTATATCAAATTTAACAAGTATTTTTTTACAATAATCATCATTTATACTTTTTTGTTTTTTAACTTATTTAATATTTTTAAAATTAAATAATCAAGATTATCATGATCTACTTTTTAAGCAAATGAATATTTTTTTTAAATTTATAAATTGATCAACTAAATGTTTTATTTTATAATTTCTATATCCTTCCCCTCTCTTTTTAATTTTATTTAATTCGGTTTTTATACTTTTAATATAATTATATTTGTATGATCCTTAAATAAGTTTTATTATTTGAAGATAATGTGGAGACTACGACCAAACCCTCTTCCAAAAAACCGCCAAAACTTCGACAACATCGACAGCATCAAAGCAAAGTGATTCCGCAGATATTCAATAAACAATAAACAATAACTTTGTGATCATCCATAAATTTGAAACTTTATTGATTA
>JBBMKC010247011.1:0-10553 GCA_037834085.1 Bipalium vagum
AGCGTTGATTTAAACGCTTCAAAAATGAGAATTTCAGTATCAAAGATATTGAACGCCCAGGTCGAAGTTTATCATTTATCATTATCATATCATGAGCTTTTTAAACCGAGTGAAACAATTAATTCTTCTCGATATGAAAAACAAATAATGGACCTGAACCAATCTTTGATTACCAAACGTCCAGAATTGGCAAAAAGACATGGTAAAGTAATTTTGCTCCATGAAAACGCGTCGTCACATACATCAAAAGGAGTCAAAGCCTGGAAAGTACTGACCCACCTGCCATATTCACCGGATCTTGCTCATTCGGATTTCCATTTGTTCCGGTCGATGGCACATGGCCTTACTGAGCAGCATTTCAAAACGTATGAAGATGTCCAAAAATGGGTCTTCGACTGGTTCGTCTCAAAACCAGAGAAGTTTTTTTGGGACGGCATCCACAAATTGACTGAAAGATGGTAGAAATGTATAAATAATGATGGAAATTTTTTTGAATAAAACATTTTTATGTATCATTTGAAATTTTCGTTTTTTGTTTGTCCCAAGAATCTGCATTTTTTTCCGGTGCACCTAATATTACTTATTACTAACAAGATTTTTAAAATATTTGAATTTAATTTGAGGACCGTATTTTGATAGTCGTGGGCCGCATTTGTCTTGTGGATTGCACTTTGAGAACCCTTGCTTCAAACACAGAAACATTCTGAATTAATAAATAATGTAATTATTAATTCATTACACAGAAAATTGGTAAATAATGTTCAAATCATTTTAAAACGTTGTCTATAGTGAAGAAAGATGATTTATCAAAGTGATTTATCAAATACCCTTTATTATGTTTTATTTTTAAAGTGATTAAATGATTCATCCATTTTCAGATCGAATTTGAAAGATATTAAAAATCCATAATTTCGAACATCAGATTCAAGCGCAACATACATATTAATATTTTTATTAAAAATTTATACTAATGACGTTAATGTAACTCTAACATTTGGATTTTTAGCTGATTTAGATACCCTTTCATCAGATATTGTATTGGGTTTTTATGATCACGAAATTTAAATTAATAAATATTTAAATTATGTTTTAGAAATCAGAATTGCTTTAATTATAGAAAAGCTGATTACTTTTTACATGGAGGAACTCCTTATGAAAAGGGTTTGGAAATGGATTCTGAATCAAACAAGCCTGGTAAAAGTCCTTGTTATTTTAAGACATTACTTATTGTTATTTAAATAAAATAAGTATTATTTTTTAATATTAAGAATCAAAATTTAAAATAGATTATAATAATTTTATTTTTTGATTTTTAAGGTAATTAATGTTCTTTATTGTTTGTAATTTGGTTAAAAATTATTTACTTGAGTTAATAAGAAAAATTATTATTATTAATAATTATTAATTATTATCAGGTTGGTAAGAAAATAATTGTTATTTTAACTGACACACCTAACCCCAGAACACAAGAGTATTTTATTCAAAATATGATCTATGACAAGCAACATATTTCTGCAAACGCGGAAAAGGTTTATTTTTTTCCAATAATGTAGAAGTCCGGTCTTCTGTTAGTAATAAACTCACAAAAGACATTCTGAACAGTCCTTTGGTTGTGAAAGATTTTCTCTTGCAGGAAGTGGAAAAGATATTTTTTGAAAAATGATAATCAGTTTCAGAGATTATAAAATACAATTACAGATCCGGTGAGTATGCCAGATGTGGCAGACTTTCATATCCAAAGCCATTTAGGTTCCGCAGGGTTTGTTTTGCAACGTGTGGGTGGGCGTTGTCTTGAAAATTATTGAATCTATCCTATTGGCTAATGCGAGACCCAAAGATGGCAATTTCCTATGAATTTCTTCGATTTCTTGATAATATCTATCTGATGTTATAGTCTCTCCTTGATATAAAAAACTGTAGGAAGTCTTTTAGTGCAATCTTGACTTTGATATTGAATTTTGCCAATGTCCACCCACTGTGATGACTCACCTCCAGTTGTCTTAGGCAATCCATTTTTCATCGCAGGTCACTATGCGATGAAGAATGAGTCATTGTTGTAGCAAATTTCATAGCAAAAGTATTTCTGAAAATCGTTCAATTATTGATTGACCTCGACTAAAATATATAATTAATTATCTTCTACTTTCGAGAGACGTCCATGATCTGTATCGGCTCTCACCTCTACTCTTAGAACCAATTTTTCACGATGCGCAGTTTTGTTGTACCAATATCGAATGCTTCATTGATTTTACGAGCTTTATCTGTAAAATTTGAATTTGTATATAACAATTATTTGTAATTGTTATTTTTCTAACATGATGTCTATATGTAATATAAATTAAAAATGAGTAGTAATAAAAAATTATAATATATAGAAATGTTAAACAATTTCTGCGCTTTCAAATGGCATATAAATTAATACGTTCTAACAAATGTTTTCGAAAAATCTGTTGACAATTTTTGTAAAGAAAAATAGAAATAATTCTCTTATCATCCTAATAATTATATAAATATTGTATCAGAAATCGAATTTGAAATTTATATTAATAATATATTTTAGATACCGGAGGTAAGCTGAAGTCGCTAATAAATACAAACAAGCAGCCAGCAGTTACTGTTCGCATCTATTTGCCGACCAAAGAAAATAAAGAATTATTAGAGTAAATTGTTAATATTAATGTTTGTTAATGTTTATTAATGTTAATATTAACATTTTTATTTGAACTATTAGTTATCAAAATTTATGATATTGAACATATTACTTTTGATTTTTTCATAATACTATTGACTTTTTGTACAGCTCAGTATGACTGAAACATTCTTGAAATTAATGAAAGTAGAAAAGGCTAATTAGAAATTGAACCACTTGACAAGGATATTTTAAGACTTTATTGACTAGAAATTATTTATTTTATTGTTTGACATTATAAAAAAAACAAAGCGTATTATACATTAAAAATAAAATTAAGAAACTTAGTCATCGGTTTTAATTTTAGAGATATTCAAGGTACTACTCGAGGAATGATTTTTAGTGGTTTGCAGATCTCAAAAGATTTAAGAAATATTAACAAAATCTGATAGAGCAGTTTTCGTTTGGTATGAATACAACCTTCAATGTCATTATGAAAGAGAAATAATAGCTGCAATGTCATGTAAAAAATGAGATCAGAAAAGAGGAAGTAAACACTTTAAACGAAAATCTGTTAAAAAGTTAAAAATCCACAGGGAGATTTTTGCATTTATTTACTTTTTTCAATTAAAGTACCGATTTGAATGATACATTTTTGTGGGGTTGTAGAGATCTTCACTATTACTAAAGAACTATATGTAAGGATACATGTGACTGATGAAGCAATTTTAAATGAGCAATCTTCATTAAACTGAAACATTATTAAATCTTATACTCAATCCTGAATAAAATTCAATGATCAAATTATTTGGAAATGAGCATTTTGCATATTGAAACACGCTTTTCTTTTTTGTAAGTTCTTGAGGTGTCTTAGATCTGTGTTGATTCCTAAATCCGTCTTATTTAAATGTTGGCATACTGTATCCCTCTTGATTCCTAATTGTGAACTCAATCCAATCAATTTATTCAAGTATATTCAATCGATGTCTGTATAAATTCAGTATCAAAAGTCTACGATCTGCTTCACTCAAGAGAGTCTATTAAACCAAAGCTTCTTCGAATCGGGAAAACCATCTTTAATAATTTCTAACACCAAAAGAATCCAGAAATATTTTGTTAATTGATTTTGCATCATTTGATTTCGTTTTACCATGATGAAATTCTTAAATTATACATTGTCGTATGTGATCCTCTTTCGGTATTTTGACCTTGAATACTACAGATGTAATACATTCATCAAATTACTTTAAAAACATTTAAGCAATAAACTTCATAAAATCACCAAAAATAAAATAATTTTGATATGTCTATGTGCTTTATTAATTGATTGAATATGAATTATTAAAAAAGGGCATCACTTATGTGTCTGTTTATTTCTTTTTAAAATTAAGAAAATGCAACTTTAGGTGTTGGTGATAGTAAATTTTTAAAATACTTTTTGTACTATATATCTTCATTAAGTTTGTTAATACAACTATCAACGTAAGAATTTTTCATGTTTCGAATACTTTTTAAAGTCAATATAAAGGCAAGTCTTACTAATCTTATTTATATTTTGCTGAGTACTTTAAACATAAAAATAAAATTTTGAGTACTATTCTCACTTTTCCAATTGAAATAATAATTCTCTAGAGTATATCAACAGGTCATTGAATAAGTTTTTTCATTACACAAAAATAATTTCTGAGAAAATGGTAGTAAAATCTATAAGAAAGACGGAACATGTATTAAATGAGAATTTTTAAAACACTTAAGGAGATTCAGAAATTTATTGAATTTTAAATTACAGCCTATTTATTATTGAGTGAAAAAGTATATAATGTATTAAATAAATATTGATTTAAGAACATTACCGAGCCTGATAATTGGGAGCAATTTAAATTTGGAATCTCTTTCATTTTATCGACGCATTTTGGCTAAGGAGATTCTGGAATGTCGTAATGATTTAACATCTGCAAAACCAGTTTATTGTCCGTTCCTAGTTTCATTTACACAAGCTGCGAAGTATTCAGATTTATTGGATATACTGAGGGTATGTGATTGCCATTAATTTAGATTTCTCTGTTAATTTTCATTTATGTACGATAATTTTTTTTGTCCCTAAAAATTTAAAAATGTACCTCGATCTTTAACATCTCAATGTTGAAGGTCATTTTTTATCAAACTCAATTAGAGTTCTTAGTAGACTGTGTCAATTGCGAAAAATTATATCTTATGGTTGATAAAGTTATGGAAGTTCCAATTCAGTTTTTGATATTTGTGTCGGGTTTAAAACTAGTAGTGGACCACTTATTTTTGTTTTGCTAAGACTCGTTATTTTCAAAATTTATTAATAATAATTTTTTTTGCACGATTTTTGACATTTTATTTAAAAAATCTCAACATTTTTATTTTTTTACCATGTTTATAAGATAAACAAGCGGAAATCAGTTGGATCTAAATCAGATGAATTTGGTTGATGACGAAGAAGTCTGTATTGTTTTACTGATATATGATAATAACAGTGTTAAGTTCCTAAAAATATGAATTTAACAGGGTTAAGAAACTTGATTGAGGGGCTTTTAGGTGACTCAGCAATATCTTTATAATCAGAAGGATTTACGGTTGAACGCTCAAAGTACAAAATATTACCATCACAATATAAAGTAAACAAATTTGTTTGATAATCTTTCTTGATAATGTTACACAATAATTTCTTTTACAAGGGTCAGTAAATTATAACTGTCAAGATTAGAAATCTTTAGGTACAGACTTTGTCTAGTACGCCAAAATCCTCAGAGGTTTACCAGCTAGCGTTTACCAGCGTTTACCAGCTAGAGGTTTACCAGCCAAACTTTAAACAAACAAAAGAAAAAAGGAAAATAATAACAAAACTTAATTGATCCTCGACTAAGATCGAGTATTTAATTAAGAGATTATTTAATTAATACAAGTCAATCTGTTAGGACTGCTTGATAGTGTGCTAAGTTATTTGAAATTAAATGATAATTACATTTATACTTCTGTATCGAGATTATCCAACAGAGTATTAATAAATACATATGTATAATATGAATAATAAATAATAATTACTTTAAAAACTTTTTATCCGACTTGATTTAATGCTAATCCTATGACTCTCTAGTTCTTGCTTGAAAATTTTATTACAATTTTTACAAACATATCAAGGTAAAGAAAGAAAAATTTTTTTTAAAAAAAATTCACTAAATACTGTTTTTGAATCATTATGCACAAAAAATAAATGTCTTTTATTGTGGGATGCTCCACAACAGAATGGATGTCAATTAAACAATGATTCCCACTGTCTCCTCAAATATGCATGTATTTTTTCATATAATTAGGGTAGGTATCAGAAGTAATGGTTTCACCAGTTGTCAAGTAGAAGTAATGAATAATATTGCAGGCCGGTGTTAAGACCTTTGATTAAGATAATGGCTTTTATTATTATATTTATAAAAATTACCAGTAGTAATAATGTATATTTAATGGTGAATTTGATATGAAAGCATAGCACAACAGCAAATAATAATTATACATATATACATTTTAGGTAGCCTGGAATGAAAAGTTAAGGACAGCAAAATCCATCAACAAAGTAAGTAGTTTTAGTATTATCTCAAATGACTAGGTTTTGTAGAAAGATTACGACCAAATGAACAAATTATTTCAACAAGTTTATATGGACTACGTATATCCATTAACAAAATTAAATAATTTACCTGTTTTTAATCTGGCTAGAGTAAATTTAGAACAGGTTCGAATTATTTTATATATTATATATTTCTTGAAATTTAATTTATGGGATATGATTTTTAATTGTAAATCATAATTTTCTAAACAAGCTCAAAGTAATAAGAATAAAAATGGTTTTTCAATTTTATTGGATTGGAAACAAAGTAAATGTACAATTCTTATTTGCTTAGTATAATAAGTCGCTATTGGTCAGATTGTATAGATTTTATTTTCTTTTGTGATCTTGACTATAATTCATAAATCGTTTTTATTATTTATTTATTTATTAACTTATTTATTTGTTTGATATCAAGAAAACTGGCTAGTTATTTTATTGACATTGATTAGTGGTTCGCGGTTTTTAGACGGATTATTTGTTTTAATAAATTTTTATTGTGATTGGTTTTGATTCAATTGAGTTTCAATTTGCGAAACGAACACAACATTAAAAGTGGAGTTATTGATCTACGAGCTAAAGTTACTTTTTTAAAGTATAATAGTTACAGTTTCATATATAAAAATGCCATTACTTTAAGAGCAAAATTGGTATAAAAAAATTGATCTGGAGGACAAACCAATTTATGTGTCACAAACTGTATTGGATTACGAAATTTTACGGATAAATATTGAATTAAATCGACAAATTTGGCTGAGATCAGACAACGATTTGGAATAATTTGAAAGATATGAGCTCAATGATTGGATTCCGTTCAAACTGATAGATGCAAAGAGAAATAATAACACAACCACTTGTATTCCATTACTCTCCCTAATATAAAGTAGCCAATTTTTTGATCATTTGATAACGGGAAATGACAGATTTTGTTCTATCAACAACAAAAAAACAGCTAATGATTAAGTCCTAACCAAATCTTTAATTGACTGAGACCTCTGTCTGTTTTATCGAATATCAATTCAGTTCTGCATTGTAAATTATTGTATAAGAATCAAACTATTAATTCCGAATTCTATGCTCGATAATTAGATAGACAAAATTAAATCAAAAGTCTGTTCTACCTTATTTGAAAGATTTGGTCCTGAAACACGATAATATGAGACAACAAATTGCTAGATTAACTAGAAATAAGACACAGAAGCTTAAATGGTAAGTCTTATCACATCCACCATGTTTTCTTGATTAACACCATCGATTTACAATTTATTCTGATCTCTCCAAAATCATTTAAATAGGAAGGATTTTTAATTTAAGGGAGCCGTCAAAACATAAATCTCAACCTTTTTTCTGAAAACTACCGGAATTTTATTATTCCTTGACCCAATAATTTCTACATAAGTATAAATATTTTTAAATATTCAGTTTATTTAAGCGCTATTTACAATATAATAATTATTGACAAAATTAATATCTCTCATAAGGACCAATATTGTTAATGTAAGCTTCAGAACAGGTCTAAATGCTGATCGATCTGAAGGACGCCTTGAGAAGAATAAAATTGTTTTTGGACCGCATATTATAGTTGGTTTAGGATGCTCAGTAGTGGTAAATCTGACATCTAAAATCAATCAAAAGAGGGCTTAACGACAATTATCTGATAAGGCAAATTCACATATAACATCACTTGAAATTTCTAAAAAGTTTGGTATTAGTTACATCACTTGTTTACGTCACTTGAAGGAGATTTGAAAAGTAAAAAACTTAAAATGTGGATCACATAACAACTGACCTACTTCGACTGTCAACACCGTTTGGATGCATGCATAACATTACTGTCGAAAAAGCGTCGTTATGATTGGTTCAGTAAATTGAGTCACCTACCTTAAATCTTCTAATTTGCTACCAACAGATTATCATCTAAATCTGTATTGCAGTTCTTTTAGAACTAATTGAATTTCAAAACCTTCACAAATGATGACGATTTGAAAATTGTAGTTGTGACTTTTTTGGTAGTAAAAGAATGAATTTTTATAACGATAGCATAAATGATCTACCCTGTCGTTGGAAGTGATTAATGGTGATTAAATTAATAATTGGTATTTGATTTTTTTCCGGACATTGCTTCATTGTATTTTGCTTTATTTATCTTTGTATTGTGTTATTATAAGGAGTGGTTCAAACAAATAGTTTTGGTGATTTTTTAAATAGGATCTTATCTAAATTAACGATTATAGAATTTTTATATAAAGTTTTAAAGATTATTTTACAGTTTAATGGTTATTAGATATTTTTAGTTAACATTTTAATCTATAAATTGTAAACAAAATTGGCATGATAAATTTTGATAAATTTTTGTTAAGTAAATTATTTAAATAAAAAAAGTTGAGATTCATTTTTGAAGTTTGTTTAAATAATTGGATTTAGTAAAATATATATTGTCTAGTCTTTTATTATTTTTATTAAAAATGACAACTCGTGAATTATCCATAAAAATTGTAAAAATTTTTTGTTTCTAACCCTATATATAACTTCACTGTAAAAATGAGCATTATTTTTTCTAATGTGATAGCTTTGGAAAAATTCTTCAACTGAAGAGGTTTAATTTTTATAATTTTTGAATTATTATCATCATAAAGCGATTTAGAGATATTTTGTCTAAAGAAGAAAATTTCTTTTACAATGGCATTCACAAGTTACAAGGAATTTAGATCAATGTTATAGCTAACGACAGAAAAATGTATAATATAATTGTGTTGTCTTTAAAATAAATGCTTTTTTATAAAAAAAATCCGCAGAATTAACTGCTACATCTAATTTTATAATCGTTTTTGAGTGTGTAATCATGGATAATTAATGTAATAATGTTTCAGGTCCGATCTAATATTTTTAATGAATTTGTCCAAAAATCAAAACAAGACAAATTGTCTGTCCTGTTAACTGATGAATACGAATATACGCCCCTGACATTTGAAGAGTTGGATTTTAATGCAATCTACAGATACTCATAAAAATTGCACTTCATTTTAAATATATTATGAATTAATTTATATATATTTTATTATATTATATATTTTCTCTGGGGAAAAGAAAAATATTGTTTTATTTATGTGTTGATTTTTAGAGTGTATTGAATCTGGAACGAAATCTTTTGTTGAATTTTTTTATTTTGTTATAAAAAAACTTATTAATACACAAAATAAATTTATAAATTTTTTTATGAATTCGATATGAATTTATAGTAAATTTAAAAATATATTTTTTCTTTTCATAAAAATTCACACCATTTTTTTATGTTTCATAATGAAATTTAGATGTTTAGAATAATGTAATTTATGAAGAAGATAAATAATAAATATTATTGTTTCATACTATACCAATTAATTTGAGTTTGTTATTAAGTAAAATAAGTAATTTTAAAAATCACATTTCTTCGAAGACTGAAATTGACAATATGAGATTCACTTCATGGAATTTTCCTTCTCTTACCATGCTGTGAAACTTTTTTGAAACAATTGGGAAAGAACTGGGAAGCAACTCAAGTTTAGACTGCCATTTTAAAACTAACGTGACTTAATTAATCAAATCTGTTAGAAATTGTGAAATCTCTTGACTTACAGAAAATTTATTCCGAATAACACAGGTAGATTGGATAATCGATACATAAATTAGAATTTAATAAATATTGTTTTAAACTAAGTTTCTCAAAGATTAATGATTGAACAAAAATATATATATTTACATTTTTAATGAAAAAATTCTTTTTTTAATTTCAAATTTACAGAAATTTGAATTAAATCGACATTTTCAAAATTTTGTATTTTCATTGATGATATTCCCTGGTATCAGAAAAACTAATACTCTTCAAGGATTCTTCTCTTTCTTATTTCGAAGTCATGGTTGCGTAATATTTTTAGGCCTTTTCTTATGTCTGATCCTTGACTTGTTCACCATGTTTCTACCATTATTCAGAAATATAATTAAATAAAAAATTTCCACTTTCTGTTTTTGTCATATTTAAGTTTAACCTAAATTTTTATGGAAAACTATGATTTTTCGTATTTATTTACAAGCACTTGAAATGAAACTAATATAATTATTTATGGAATAATTTTATAAAAACATTTTTGTCAAAAAATTTAAATAAAAATGAGATTTCACAAAGTTTTTTGGTAATAGAATTGATAAGAAAACAAAATGTACCTATTTATCCTAATTTAATAGAAAAAAGATCTTCTAATTCCTTCATTGATCAACTAGAAAATCTTATGAATGAGAAATGAGTTACGAATATATATA
>JBBMKC010247022.1:0-10553 GCA_037834085.1 Bipalium vagum
CATCTCTTTTTTAAGTTTTAAAACCACATGAATCAAATTCTTTCAGGTGCGATTAAACTTATGGACGGTAGTGTATTTATGCTGCAATCCGGTTTTTAAAAGCTTTATCATTTACCGAAAGGGTTCAGTCTTGAAAGAAAGAAAAGAAAAGGAAGGGTCCGAAAATTTTAGATAGTATTATTTGGAGACTCAGCCATCTGACAAAAAATGACAATTCACAGATTTTCATTAGTCTATCCAAATACTATCTTAAATTAATTGCTTCGATCTGATTTTTCAAAAATTGCTGACAATAGAATGCTCAATTTAATCTTGAAGATTAAAATGAATGGAGTTAAATGGTGTGAGGAAAACAAAAAAGGATTATACAACGGAATTTGAATGTCGATTTGAATTGTTTGACATGAAAAGAAAACAGTGTCAAGATTAGTCCTCAGGTTCATAATCCGAAATTTGGACAGTTAATTTTCCATTAGCCCAACATGCAAGTTGAACCTGGTCTTTTTATAAAGTATTCAGAAATTTCAGGATATATTGGCAAAGGCTGAAGACTCATTATTAACCCTTCAGCTAAATCATTCACTTTTCAGCAAGATAGTGCATACCTCAAAATCAACCTTTAATTGGTTACAAAAGAACGAATGGTCGGAATCTTCATTGTCAGTAAATTCCGCTGTCCCGTAATCATAATGAAAAACTTTGAGGACTAACAAAGAATGAAGTACGAAAAAGGCCACCAACTATCTGGATAATTTACAGATAATAATTCAAGAAATTTTGGATGACATATCCATACAACTATCAAATACTTAATTCCAAACGTGGAAACAAGATTTGAAAGCTGTATTGAAATTAGATAAGGGAAAATTAAAGTAAAATTTTTATTGTTTCATTGATGTGTGAAATGTTTACTAAATTTTATTTCAATCTAAATACTTCGTGGTATTGTGGTAAATAAAATCAAACACTTTATGTTGTGATAACTATGTAACTATTATAAGCCTTACAATTACTTTTTACGTGTAACAAAGCTGATATCACCTAAAAGGTGGTATTATTTACTATTTGTTACTAATGAAACTAAGCAACTCTTGATTCTGTATAAAAGAAGAAATTCGGATCTTAAATTTTGATTGTATTTACTCAAATCTATTTTACAAAGATTTGTTTTTATGTATTAAATTAATAATGGTCGCAAAAATTAAACAATGATCAAATTATCTGAAGATTGAATGACAATATTTTAACGAATTCAAGCATTAACGATTACATATTAGAAATTACGTGAAACTTTTGAAGAATTTGACCTATTTTAACCCTAAATCAATATGGTTAGATTATTCAATCAATTTCTTTGAATTAATCAATTCGGAAAAATCTGTGTCAAAATAAAGTTCGATCAAAATTGATGACATCTTAAAAGTTTAGAAAGGTTTAAAAACGATGAAACAAGATAGCCTACTATTTCATTAGCTAAGATTTTTTTAATTTAAATTGAAAGTTATTTTTGTAATTGTATTTATTACTATATTAAATTATTTATTTATTTTATTATTTATAAAGTTTTACTTAATTCTTTTTAAAATTATTCGATAAAAATTTACATTTTCAAAAGAGTTTAATTTATTTTTTAAGCTTTAAAATATGTTGTGATGCACACATGATTTATAGATTAAAAATTTAGGCCTAGATTATAAAAGTAAAATTAAAACAATTTTTAACTGTTCCTTATAACTTTTTTTTTCGATAGTGAATTTGAAAAAAGATTTTAAAAATCAGTATCTAATAATATTTGATTCACAATTAATTTAACGAACCGATTTAAAAAAAGCTAAGTTTACCTAGTAACATAAAATGATTGTTTTACTTGTTTTAATGTTAAAATAATTAACTTAAATAAGATTTGAATGTCTTCCAACACTTTAGCATTAGGTAATTTAATAGTTTTTGTATTTTCTAATTTCTCTTATTTTTGTGCTCTTCACGCCAAGTAGTACAGAGAACCTAACTTTTTACTGAAGGTTTCTGAAACTAAAATAGCGTAAGGCAGTTTCTCTTTTCCTTCAATTTAATCTCTCTTAACCGGATCAATCCTTAAATAAGATTGTACAAAAGATTTGATAAAAATATTTCTTGAAAGTAATTGTCTCAGTCAATTATTTAACATTATACTTGTTTTATTTAACAAATCGATTTAATGTTAATATTTTTTATCGATCCATTGCTTAAATTTCATATAGAATAATTATTGATTTCATTTTAAATATTAAATTTATTATTTTTAAAACTTTAACTTGCTAAAACCTTACGAGCATAAAAATTGTTCTGATAACATAATCTTTTTCTTTTTTAATTATCCTATTGTTCTCCAACCCTAAGCAATTTCTTTTAACTTAAGAAATGTATGTTACATATAAACAGATCAGTATTTAGGTAATTAAAAAGTAAATTTAAAATAAAAAACTAAAATCAATATAAATTTTTATTCAATACATAACAACATATTATTTTTATTCATTTGAATGCAAAAGATGACCCTAAGAGATTTAAAATTCCAGTTTATTTAGCCTCTTGATCAATAAAGTCTTATAGATTTTCCCCCAATACTCATCGCCTGAAAAGTGTCAATACCTATTCTTACTGAAATACTTTAAAATTTCCTTCTACGAATTTTCCCAAGACAAATAGTGAAATAAATTACTTGGTAAAATAATTAAATTTTATACTTCAAATTTTTGATTGAAGAAATCAAATGCTAAAGCAAAAATTGTTATTACGTTCATTAGAGTGCCTAAAAAATAATAATTTTCAATAAATGATAATAAATTTCTAATGTATTAGGTGTAGCAGTTAATTCAGCGGAATTCTTTTTAAAAAACAAAATGCATTTATTTTAAAGACACAACACAGTTTTATTATACATATTTCCCATGGTTACCTATACTATTGGTTCAAATTTCTGGTAACTTGTTTATAATAATTGGCAAGACCGTTATTGTTCAATAACTCATTGAAGGGGACACCTTTCTGGTCACACGAGATGTAAAAGAAGCCTTCTTCGAATGAATATTTTGTTTGGCAGTCAAAGTTTATGGCTGGCCTGGATCAACCTAAGATTTTTTGCCTTTGGATTATCAAAATAAATGAATTTTTCATCACTTGTAACAATACTCTGCAAAAATGACTTTCTTCGGTATCTTTCCATTAAAATTTACAGGTTGATTTTCGTTTTTCCATATTCCTTTCATTCAATTCATGAGTTATCTATTTTCTTTCGAATTAAAATTTTCCCAAATCCTGGAAATGGCGTGTTAAGACACACCAAGTTTGGTAGCAAGTTGTTTTTGGGTTTGCGTATTATCCTGGGCTAATTCTGCATCATTAAATTTTTTTGGTTTACCTGGGCGTTCTTTATCTTTGAAATCATAATCTCCTATTCTGAATCGCTTAAGCCAACGTTCGCAAGGGTCTGACGGTGAATCATGATCATCATAAGCTTCTCAAAGTATAATACAGCTTTTTGCAGCCGTTTTCTTTAGATTGAATAATAACAGTATAGAATGCTGCAAACAATTACTAAAAAATCATTAAATAGATATATAAAAGAAATAAATATTTACATTTTAAAACATCCGCAGAATTAACTGTTACACCCAATAAATATAAAATTATTCATTTTTGCAGCGATTCCAAAGGAAAATTATATTCCTCTATTTTTATTAGGTCACAATTTTAAAAATATATTATTTTTTGAAAAATTCTTAATTTAAAAAGAAAAGTCTATGACCGGATTCAAAAACAATGCATTCTTTTCACAAAAGAATTTATAAAACACCAGTCTGAAAATTTTATGTAATTTTGAAGATAACAACGTGAACAATTTATTTTAATACTTTCTTGTTAATTTGATTTTATATTCCAAGTTTTTGTTTTACTGGAAACTGTGGCGCCTAATTTATCCTTTATGCTATTTTTTATGTATAATTTAGTTAATTTTGATTGATAAGTTTTCGGTACATAAGTTATTTTTGATATTTATCTATGTTAAAGAGTAATTAGAATTGTAATTAAACAAATATTAAAATGTTAGCAAAAATGTTGATTGGTGGCTGTTGTTTTTTCACACTACAATAACCATATCTCAGCAAATACAAAGTATAATTTTTGCTTCAGGAATATTTGACCCAGCTTTAGACATTGGTATATGTCCTGGATCAGTTCACGATTTCTTTCAATTTGGATTATTGAAATAATTATATTTATAACCGCTTGTAAAAAAATCCTTAAGAAAAATGTCTATCTTGCTTTTAAAAACTTGGCTCATTATAAACGACCAGTTTTAGTTTACCAAGATTTATTTCAATATAAACACGATAGAGTTTTTTGTCTGTTATTACATTGGTTTATGGTAAAAGTTGCACTGTTTTCTAAAAATCCGGAGTCCGTGGCTCTGTCCTCGAATAATTTCTGCTGAAATCGATATGATGAAAAGTATGGTGATGCGGGACTAAGCACGCTGACCATTCGAGATTAAATCGATCTCTACTTTCTTCTCTGGTAGACATCCACAATAAGAAAGGCAGGAATAAAAAAATTTAAAATACACTACGCTACAATATGCAATGAAAATAGCCTATTTACTTCCTAAAATTCCCATTTTTCACTCAAGTTATGTGATCCGTTTTGTTTTATAATTTTTACATAATGAAAATTGGTGACAATATGATACTTTTTTTCTTTTGTGATAACTGCGTTGAGCATAAGTTTTCATTCAACATACGTCGAAAATCCCTATCTTCAAAAGTTTTCTATTGGCCTCTTTCATCTGTTACTCGAGTAGATTTTACAAATTTTAGTCTTTGAACTTATGATTTTCAATTATATTTAGATTTATTAAATTTCTACCGACTTTTTATACATTTTAACCGATGATTTCTTCAAATTAATAAAAGATTTTAAATTTTTAACATATACTTTTGATCGATTCATTTTATGATCATTCTAAAATTGATTATTAGGCATTTTATAGATCAATATTTAAAAATTTTTTCAAATATAGCTAAATCTATTATTTGTTAAATCAAAATTATTTCGATCTCCTTCATATATTATTTTTTATAAAACATAATAAATATAAATTTTTTAAAAATATTTAAATATATAATTTCATTCATTGATAAAATTCTCAGAATCAAAATATTAATCATATTATTTTATTAGGATGATATATTGATGTAATTTATCCACTTAATCTTTATTTGAGTTATACATGATGAGTAGAAAATATTTCTTACAAGAGATGAAACTCGAACAACCTCATTAATCTTTCTCTATTGAAGATTACTGATTTCCAAGTACTAGTGATGGAGATTTATTTAATAACTGATTTTTCTCTTTCATGTGTCAGAGTACCTACGCTGCCGGTAATGTTCTAGACAGTTTGACTGTCTACCCTAAATAAAAACTAGACTGATGTAGTTGAGGGGAATTTATCTCTTCACTTACTACCATTTTATTTAGAATAAAATGATAAATTCATCTATTTGAATCATTTTTTTTCTTAAAATTTATACAGAAGTGCCCAATATTTTATTCCATCTTTTCTTGATTTCTTTCAATTTGATTTATCTTATAGAGTTATTTACAAACCTAAATTTTAATTACAAAAATAATAATAAACTGACTACATTCAGAAACTTTTTAAATCATTGTCTACCAACTAGTGCAACAATAATGGTTTGTCTTTTCATGTCTTGTGTGTGGACAAAAAAAACTAATTAAACATTTCAATATCAAATATTGTGATCAATTTTTCTGCCACTCGAACAAATAATATTAAACATAAATTGTTCTCAAATTGTTGACGGATCCTGTTGTTTATTTTATTCAGTATATGTACTTGATCGATTTTGAAGGTTTATGGTTTAATGAACACTTTCTGGATTATACATTCTGTTAGAAAAGTAAGACAATGTTCAATTAAAGTAAAATAATTTAATTAAGCATCTAATTTAATTTTATCATCTTCAAATCTGATGTGGCACACACGCCAACGTTTAATCCAATCATGCATACAACTCTTAAATGCGTGTTTCGAGATCACTTGAGTCGAAAATCTCTTCACAATTTACTGGAAACGCTTTCCTCCCAGTGATAATTTCATTTTTACAAAGTAAAAGAAGTACTGGCGAGATTGAGTCAAGCGCTGTCCAAACAATAAACAATGAACCATCCAAAAGTGTCATATAGATAGCTGAGAAATTAAATATATTACACACAACTATGGAAAATCATTTACATAAAATAAGTCTTTAATCTTAATGTATGGATGCTACATCTTTGGTCAAACGGAACAAATTACTGAGCTATGGATGGAATGTTTTACCTCATCGGGGTAAATCATAAGCATTTCTTTAGGTCATAACAAAATTCTTTGAGACGGGAGTCTTTAAATGATGAGTCACTTAAAATGCACATAGACTAGTTTTAAGGAGAAAACACCAATGAGTTCTATGAACGGAAAATAATGAAATTGGTAGAAAGATGAAAGAGGGTTATTAATCAAAATGTGTAATACATCATTGATTAAAAATTTTTAATTAATATATTTTTACGTTTTCTTTTCATATAAACTGAATGGGCTTAATTTTTAATACAATATTTCTTTAATTACATTTAATTTTCGTATTTGAATGACTTACTTTTTGCATTGTATTTAAAATGATGATCTACATTGTCATCCAACAATTTCATACTTGAAATACTATTCTGTCACAACATTGTAAAATCATATTGACATAAGTAAAATGGAATGATTTTTAATTAATATTACGTAAATCCTGTCTGGTAAAACTTTTATTTTTTAAAAATTAGTTTTCTTTTGTTTTAATTATTTCATATTGACAAAAACCTTTCTTAACCATTTTTTTATCTGATGTCAAACCAGACACAACTGAGCTTCTTCAAAATAAAGCATTATACCATTATAATACATTTCTCAAATTATCCTATTTACAAAGTTGATTATAATAATTGATTGTCATTTTATTTATTAAATAAGTTGAATCCAACAAAATGATCCTATCTTTGAAATTTATTAAAATTTTGGCTCTATGTAATTATAACCCGATCAATCAAATCCATGATTAATAACGTGGACTATAATCTGGAAAAACAGCATGGTTATTAGAAAATTATATATTATGGTTTTGAATAAAATATATTAAATAATTGAATTATAATTGTAGTAAAATAATGAATAACTCAAATAAAAATTTATTTAATACAAAACGTGTTTTTCGAAGAAAATGTGCAATGAGCACCATCTTTGTGTTTTTTGTTTGGTAATCTTCAACGGATTTGTTTATGAAAATTGGTTACTTGGATCATGCAACAGAGGAACATGACAGTTCTTAGCGTGTTCTTCACTTCAAATGCAACCAGGTTGTTACACTATTTAAGTCAGGTGAAATTACATAGGTAATTAAAAATATTGTATTTTCCGAGGAACAATAGTATTCACCGTATTGTATCTGCGCAAAAAAGATACTAAATTAAATTAAGACTCATTTTAAATTTTAAATATATATTTTTTTATATTTATTTATTTATATGTTTCGTATTTTATTACTAATATAGTTAAAATTTAACGTTATGCTCGTTAACTCTGACTCCTCACTTAGTTTTTTGAGTGTTCGCAAATCAAAAAAGCATAATACCTTTTACTCCCCATAACCTTCAATGAAAATTGAAAGTCAACAAAGTTTCAATTTTTTACTAAAGCTGATCACGAAAATCAATGACCTGCTGCACTGCTATCCTAGAAAAATATGATAGACCTGACAGAAAAGGAAAACTATTCTTTACAAATGAATGTACGATTTATGCTGAAGGCTAGGGCCAAGTTAGTATTTCAATATGGTCAAAACAGAACCATTATTTGGGAACACGTTAAGCAATATCCACCAATAATCATGGTATAAACTGTCATATTTACTAAATATTTTTTAGGACCATTTTTATTGGAAGGCGGTGTTACAGCAGCTAACTATATTCAAATGCTAAGAGATGATCTTATTTTCAACATATTTCCAGTAAGATGATGCTCCAGAACATACCGCCGTAACAACGAGAAATTTCTCAATTAAAACCTTTCAAGACTGTTGGGTTGGCAAATTTGGGCCGACTCCTTAGCACTTAGCCTTGATCTTACGTCCTGTGATAACACCTTATGGAGTATCATGAAACCCAGGATTGTTGCAAGGAAAACAAAAAACAAAGAAGATCTGAAATTCATTATTCAAGATTTACAAGATCAATGAAAAATCAATGACAGAACATTTCGAAGAATGAAAATGTGTGTCAAATTGGAGGCTTGCAATTTAATGCATTTGATTGATTTATTTGTGATACTGTGATCATGGGACTACAATAGTTGTATCCCATAAATGTTTTGATATGTAAAAAAAGTTTGGAAATATAAACATTCTTAAATTAGTCCCTTTTATAAAACATAGTTGTAACTTATAGGACAATCTGTATAATAATATATTTTATAGTCATTAACGTCGATTTTATTAATTCATATATTTATATGTGAACAACAGTATCGTTTTATAAAAGTGTAAATCTTCAGAGTTGACATACATGCAATATTACATATTCAAAATTGCACAGTATATTTATATATAAAGTTTCAATTAAACTGTTTTATTTAAAATCAAATGACATTTATTGTATGATAATTCGTTATTTTTTGTATAAGAACTGAGATTATATTGCTGATAAATAATTCTATTGATTTGGTTGAATTTATAACAGATTTATTTAACGTATTTGAGGATACTTAAATCGTTCTTCATAACAGTAGAAAATATAACACGTGAAGGTGAAAAGTATTTATTCAAACAAGTCAATAATAAATAGCATAAGTAGGAGAAAAAAATGTTTGTTCAATATGTCAAAAATATTATTATTATTATTATTATTATTATTATTTTTATTATTTTTTTTTATTATTATTATTATTATAGTCATTATTAGAATTATAACATTTCATTATTATCTCAGACCCTTTTTAACCAATTATATTTTATTTTAACCATAATTTTCTCTTAATTAAAAATAAATTTAATGAAGTGCTAATTAACTAAGAATTGTTGGAATTGCAAGCTTTCAATTTACCTAATCTCACATTTTGTTTCTGTCATCATTTTTTTAAATTTTGTTGAGATAATTTTAATTTTTTCTGTTAATAAAATCTGATTGTAAAAGTTTGTTGTAAAAAATTTATTAATAATAAAAGACACGAACCAAGATTTCTCGTATGTTTAATATATTAAATCTCTGGGGATGTTGATTAAAATATGCAACTCAAATGGGCTACAAGCCATAATTTGAACAGCCACAAATAAATCCCAAGGTTCCTTAGTAATTTTTTACGGGAAAATGCAAAATTGTAGAATAATTTCTATTAAATTAGTGATAATACGTGAAAAATTAATTTAATCAAAGAAAATTTTTTATCGAAATTGGAGTTGGAAGCATTAGAATGTTTCTCCATTTTAATTCTGTACTTCAATGATCCCCAACAAACACGTACCAATCGATATTTTTATGATTTAGAACAAGAGGTAAAGCAATTTTAGGAAATTCTGTGCAAACTGTAATATATATTATGTAACAGCTCTTACAATATGAGAGTAACACTTAAGATAATAATATTTTAAAGGCCATCATTTTTTGGCTTGTATTTATTTAACATGTCAGTATTTTAACTAATTTGTCAGTATTTATTATGTAATGTAAGTATTTTCTATATCAGTATAATTGATGTAAGTAAAATAACTAAATTGTCAGTATTTTATTGAAAATGTCAGTATTTTATTAATAATACCAGTAATTTATTACTAATGTCAGTATTTTAATAAAAATGAAAGTATTTTATTTAACATTTTTAAGTATAATAAGAAATTTGAAAATAATTGTAAATATATTTTGTTTTATTTGTTGAAGAGCAAAACGGCAACGGAATTGGATTTATATCACATCATTCAATAACACAGAAGAAGCAGTAAACTCCATAAATTAGATAATACATTGAGCTTTCATTATCGAAATAAGACAGCTGATGGGGATAAGTGGTATTATCGCTGTAATAAAATAATGAAAAAGGACCAAGAATATGATTCTGGTTTATACTTATTGTTTCACAGTGAAAAGGAAGGTGTATCAATGTTTAAAACTGTCTCAAACCATAATCATGGAAGTTTTGAAAAACAGGAATTCGAAATGTCTGATAAAATGAAGTTAGAGATTAAGAGTTTGTTCGATTTAAAGGTTAAACCTAAAAAAATATTAAAAATTTTAAATGAAAAAGGAATGCAGCCTAGAAATAAAAAACAGGTAACTAATTATTTGGTGCACTTAAGAAGAAAGCTACATGGACCATGGGAAAATCAGTCTTGGAAACCTGGAGCAGTGGTGCATAGATCACGCTGAAATACCTATATCCGATGAAATGCCTTTTGTTGTATCTCATTCCGTACAATATG
>JBBMKC010247033.1:0-10553 GCA_037834085.1 Bipalium vagum
ATTATTATTATTTTGTCCCTTTGGGCCCAATTTCATAATAATAATTATTATTCTTATTATTTTAAACACCCTTTTACCATTTTCATTTGTGACGGGTGGGTGTTTTGGGTAAATGATAATAATAAACATAATAATAATAATAATTAATAATAATAATAATAATTAATAATAATAATAACATTAAATAAAATTCTTATTTTTTTAAAAAAAAATAAATTAAACCTTTAAAATTGAAGATAAAAATAATTCTAAAAAAAAATCACCGTTGAGACCTTGATATATTGGGATAATTAGAATTATTATTGCAAAATGCGTCCCATCATGGGGAGTGGAAATTTTGATGAGTTTTGTTCAAACTCTATCTCTGCGTAGAGATAGAATTTGATTTATGGGCTAATGAAATTATTTTTGTTTTGAGATGAGTTCTTTAATTTATTATTTTAATTTATTACCTTTTTTCGATCACACTCTTTCTAAATATTTGTTTTTGGATTGTTGGATAGCAGAATAACATTATTGGATTTTTGAGCTGAAGAATAAAATTGTTGGACGGAAGAGTTATATTGTTGGAGAAACATTGCAAACCGGAAGACTTCTAAGACAGACGACTTCAAGGATCCCAGTAATTTTTTTTCAATGATCAGGAGTTTGCAAAAGAACCCAAGGGGAGCCAGAGAGTTTTGGAATCGCTAGTCGACCTGAAAAGGACATAGCAGACGACCCGGGGATCTCTTGTCGCTTCTGGTTAGACTATTTATCTATTTTTGTGCAGTTTTTGCAATAATTAATGGGTAGTTATAATATTTTTTTAAACTGTAAATTGTCTTTCATAATTATTTCGATTGGTGATAATCAATATTATAATTTTAAAATTTTATTCGATCTCATATTTTTTTATTCATTGATATTTTGCGGATAGTGGAACATTTTGACGTTGTACTTATTAGACATTTGACTGATACTGATTCTGTGAGTGATTGAGATTTCTGTGTAAAGGTGCAGTTTTGCGTATCAATAAAGTTTTATTGTGATTGTCTTTGATTCAATTATGGTGCGAATAAAGTATTATTGTGGAAGTGTTGATTCAGATAGAGTTTAACTTTGTGCGGCTACAAGAGGAAGACGAGCACAAAATGATTTTTTATTGTATTTGTGAATATACATTTGTATAAAAGAGCAAACCTTGTAATTGTGAGAAGAAAAGGATCTTATTTTTGTAATTCGCGTTATTTATTCGTGATTCTTTTATTATTTACACTTCCTTCAAGGGAGTTCGCGAGCCTAGCGATAAACACCTTTTAACCGTAGAGACAAACCATGTAAGCGCTTACAATATTAACAAAACTCTATCAACTTGAAACTTTTAGTAGTAGATTATTTTACTATCTCATCAACTTTCCAGTAAAACATGCAAGAAGAACACATTTATTAATTGCACTAATAACTATTTTACCCCTTTCAGTCAAATATTGAGAGAGGTTTAGAATTTTTCTGTGGAATCTCATATTTGATGTGCTATTTATTATTAGTGTTTCTGAATGAATAATATTGTGAAATATAATAATAATAATAATAATAATAATATTTTAAAAATTTGAATAATATTTCAACATAATATTTATTATAAAGTTAGCAATAATAATAACAATATTAAATAATAATAATATATAATAATAATATATAATAATAATAAATAATAATAATAATAAAAAAATTTTAAAAAATAATAATCTTTCTTCAACATGGCTTTATTTTTTAATTATTTAATTATTACAGATTAATTTTATTAGTAAATTATGCCAAGGATTATCTTTTGAGCTCCAAAACTTATAAGTAAATCTGAGGGGATGTCTTTGATAGGTACTTTTGACTTTTAAATAAAAAAACAGAAACTGCACAGAAGGAATATATTTTCCATCACAATATGAAATCATTTTAATGTTAAAAGAATACAAAACGCGAAAATGTTCCCATTCTCTTGTACTCATTCGGGAGCGACGAGTCCACATAATTGGACAGGATACATAACTTCTTCGTTCTTGAATCAGAGAAATAGAGATTGAAAACATCTGAAGACAAAAAAGGAATCATTCTTCGGCCTGTAAGGAGAACCAAAAACTAAAGTGGTAATTTAATTTTCGTTTAATTCAATTTCGTTTTAGAAGAGATCTTTGTCTTAACAGTATTCTATTTTCCCGAATCCCATTACTACAGCCACAAAACCAATTTAACTTTCTACTCTACAATTATTGTAATTTCAGTGTTGAGGTGCTTGATTCTTTGGTTTATTGATCGGGATTTTGTTCGTGATTTGTATAACGACTGAATTTTAAAAAAGTTTTACTGTGATTGTTTTGATTCTATTTGAGTTTAAATTTGTTTACGTACAATAGTAAAATGAACAAAACATTGAATAGTGAGAAGTTATTGATTTCGAGATAAAGTTACTTATTTCAGTGTAAGGATTATAATAACAAATTTGTGGAGAGGTTACAGAAAACTTTATGATCAAGATTTTCAATATTTGAGTATATACCTAATCATAGTTATGTTAAAACATTTGTAGATTAAAACTTACATTAAGATACAGTGGACTTCGCTTAATACGATAATCCGTAAATACCGAGGTAACGTATTAAAAGAAGTTTGCTCAATTTAAAAATTTGGTTCTAAAATATATACAATGCCGTCCATATGTTTTGGGCCACTCTGTAAATATCGAAATAATTGTAGATTACGAATTATATTAAAAGTTTTATGATTTGAACTTATTATTATTAATTAAACATACATAAAATTTACTTTATTTTAAAAGAAAATCGATAAATATTTAGAGCAGTGCGTTTCACTTAAAAGGCCATTTTCAATTATAAAAGCTATTCTATTCCAGCTCTTAAATTGTTTTCTTGAAGATGTTACACTTTATATAACTATGAAACCTTTTCGTAACACTTAGGTTGTAAGTTTACTGACCCTTTCAATATTGTCAAAGACGTGTTCGAAAATAATTGAATCAAAACAGAAATAATAAAACTTTATTTTATCAACACAGATACACAATGATCATCACTCTATTTTTTTAACGTAGAAAACGAATAGCATTGCCATATCACAATTATGATGGTTTTCTTTTTCCTGGGACTATGTTTAAGTTCCAAATCAGAGGGCTATCTCTGAACAACTGTAAAGGCTCAGCTGATAGTTCGGAAATCTTAAAAGAAGACAAATTGTAAGATTATTTTTATTTTTCTTTATTATTCCTTTTTTTAGTTTTAAGTTATTTGATTATTATTCTCAATTATTATAAATTTTGGTGCAGTTATATAATTGATTTTTATTGTTTTAAATGACATTTTGTTCTAATTGATTGATATTATCTGAGATATTCTAGACATTAGTATTTCGGGTGATTCCTTTAGTGATTTTGTTATCATTTTATTTTGTGTATGCCATTGTGATATAAATAAAGATTATTGCTTTACTGATTGTTGTTTTTTTGCACCAATGTAGAGCCCTTCGTTAGGTTCTGTCTCATAAAAACGAGTATCATAACAAAAAAATTACCGATATTTTTCTTCCGACGTATTCTCCCAATGTAAATTCTATTCCAACGATAATTTTCCATTGAATCTTCTGAAGCAATCTAATTTTTCTGACGTTCCATATAATCAAGTTTAAACAAACAAAAACTGAATTCTTTTTTGGCAGTCCATTGAGAACTCAAGTGCCTCATACTGATCAGACAACTGCTCAGTCGTAGATCAGTAATCTTATTTGAGAATGCCAATCTCCTTTTTAGGCACCTAATACTAAATCGTTCCTTTATTTTAGACCGTGATCTAATATTGAAAATTCGACATTCCCCATTATGAAGATTATATTTAATGATAAAAATTATTATAATTAACTTATGAATTCTCACCCTTTTGCAGTCTTGTAATTCAAAAGGTTAACAGGATATACCTTTTGGTAACATAACAAAAGTATTTGCGAATTCAAATGTGATAGGATAACACGGCTTTAGTACTAATATTCTTTTCTCCGTTACTCGTTAAATTATCAGTTTCAGTAAAGGAATCATCGACGTCACATTTTCTTTTCATCACACTTAGCGAATACCCATCTCACTGAATTTGATTGTTGCAACAGTAAATAAACTAGACTAAAATACTAATTTTAAGAGAATGTATTCTAAATAGGACATAGCTCTGAACATGCTATTTCTAAGGCAATCATCAAATTTGAAAGAGGTCCATGATTATATCCAGTAACCACCTTAAAATCATGACATTGCCGATATCATTCATCAGTAGCATCATCAGGGTTGTAACTCTGTATTTTAAAGGTCAAGCTGGTATTCTAGTTTTCATTATTAAAAGTTTAATTATTTATTAGATTACCTAAAAATCTAAAGTTTGCAAATCACTAAACAATATCTTCGGTTACTACAATTTCCGGCTTTAGAGCTGAACGCGCCTCATGGTTTTGTTAATCATTTTTAAAAATACTAAAATAATACATCTTTATTAAAACAATTTTTCGTTAGCAGTTTTCGTATTATATTTTGAAATGTACTTCTTGCAAGAATTTACTACACCATGATTATATTTTTTTCTTTCCAGTTTCTCATTACCTTTATTCCCTACTTGAATAATAAACAGAATTATTTCGTATGATATTTCCTTTATTTTTCTACTTTTATTTGTTTCATTTCGTTTTAATCATTTTTACAGCTCAAATTATTCTTTCAAAAGTCGTCCTTGAGTAATAGTAGTATTCTTGGAAGGTCCATCTAAATTTATTTTAAAATATTTCAAAGGATGCTGTTTCCATTTTTGTAACTTCTTAAGCTAAATTTTGTTGAAACACAACTTTACCAGAGGCTAATAACTATCGATTAAATTAGGTCAAATATATATACATATATATAATTATTTAAATTAATGAGTTGATAGGACATATTTTCTAAATATTTTCAGAACAAAAGCAAAATTAACTTTCCTTCTCATCCGTCAATTCCTTCCACAATAATGTATTGGGCTTCATCGAAGACTGCACAACAGGAGCCGGTTCATTTCTGCACATAACAGAAATACGCCTGGTCTTCTTAACCGCACAACCCCTGATCGAACTAAGTTCCGAGGCCAAAACTTCATGTGTAAACAAATACCTGATGTCTGCACTGAAATTGATAAATACTAGAGTATAAGTTTTAGGAAGAGATAATAATAAAAATCAATATTCAGTCAACAATAATGAGAATAATCGATAATAATAAATAATTATTATTATGATAATAATCGATAATCTAAAGCCAAAGTTTTTCAGACCTCATCACGTAAAACGATAGTCGAGGCACGAGAACGTTAGCCCATACTAACTGGTCTTTTTCATTGACAAAACGCATCACGCAGTCCGACAAAAGACTCAAACCACCGACGATGCCCCCGCAAAACTGAGACGCAAAAAAAACCGTTATCATTTCATTTGGCCTGCCAAATTCTGTTTACCTTGACACTATCAACGTGCGGTTTTATGTATCCCGACTCAGCCAGATCCAAAATATGAGTTTGGCGAAGGATTTTCGCTGTCTTCTGCTCCTCTACGGTTCCGAATGCAGCCCGGTGCATTCTTTCAATAATTGATTTGTTGAGCTGGGTCCAAGTGACCTTTTCTATCTCCCGGTAATTGTGAATAGCCTTCGGATAGGATCGGAATTAAATGCAAATAGCAATCAATGGTACGTTATTAAAAAATATTCAAAAAATAAACGATAATATTAATAGTCAATAATATTTCTCATTAATAACCCAAAAATCAGATAATAATTGGTAAATAATAATAACAAAAAATTGATAATTTGAAGGGATTCAATAAAGTAAAATATAAAAAGCAGAACTTTTTCCCTCAACGATTAATGTTGAATTATAAATCTATTACGATTACATATATATAATTTACTGATTATTATCGTTATCATTCATACGAACTCACTCACATCATCCCAATGACTCTTTTCATATCGAAGTCGTTTTAAATGAGGTTCCAGCTCAGTCAGCAGCGAGCTCTCTTCGTCAGACGTTATGAAGTTCTTATATAGTCTGAAATCTTTCAACAAAATTTGTTCGGTTCCTTTATCACTGACTTCATAATTTTTATTATTATAATCAGCCTTAGTAACATCAAATGTGGCGACAGAGAAAGATCGTTTCACACTTATTTTATATAACCAAGACAGTAGAAATCGATTTTTAGTATAAATTAACATCTCAACAAATCAATGCATTCAAGGATGAATGAAATTTAGATTACCGCTTTAAAAAACTTTGTCTGAATGAATATTTAAACAAACATACAATTTTATTTTTGTTGAAATTTTTTTTGTTCATCAGTGTGATAATGCAAAAACATAATAAAAATAAATATTAAAAATTACTTTGAAAAATTCTCTATATTATATAAAAAATTTATTTAAAATTTAATTATTTTAATTAAGATAATTTATCACGTATAATAATTATTAGGTATATGCTTAATTCGGACAGATTCTTTAACACAAAAAACACTTTAAAAAACAAGTACATTTACACTAATCAAAGTATTTTCATTCGTTTGATATAATTTCTTTTGATCTGACGAACAGATATTGGAATCCACATGAAACAAATGACTCGTCATTTTTCTATTTTTTTCATAATTTCTGAAGTGCTCTTCACCATGGTAAATGTTTACTTTAGAAGAAATGAAATATTTTAATTTTTTTATAAATATGTTAATCATTTTTTAAAGATTAATGTATTAAAAATTTAGCTCTCAATAGTCAATTAAAAGTTAATCCTATTAAAGATAATTCTATATCATTAAGATAAGAACAATATTTTATGTATTTAGGCTCTTTTCGCCTCTCCTGTTATTCATATACAGTCATGGTTTTTATCCATTAGGTGATGATAACGATGTTCTTTCATAAATTAAAATTTTATCTTTTTTATTTCTGTTAGTAATGGCATTGTTATGCAACTTGAATATAAATAAATTGCATCATAAAAATAAAAAATTTTTTAAATAAAAAAAATATAAGTAAATACATAAAAAACGTAAAATTTATTTCCTTATTGTTGTTAAAATCATTTATAGCATTATCCAATTAACGTTTTTCTGGCTTATAATAATAATCAAAGTTAGAATTAATTAATTTTATTTTTCAATTTCTATGAACACTAGATATTCCTCCTATTATTCCTTCTTTTATTAATAATAAATAATCATGTTATTTCTTTATAATACAAGATGGTCGCAAGAAAAGTGGAAATTTTGTCAAGCAGCTATTTTAATTTTAATATATATTTATATATTTATATCATAACACTAAATATTTTTCTTTGATATTTTCCATAAAATCAGCTAAAATTAAAATATCAACAGTGGGTGAAATAGGTAAGTTCACTCCCAATTTAATATATAATTATTTTAAAATTTGAATAATATGTATAGATAGATAGATTTGTTTATCTGGAAGAAATAATGATTAAAATATGATTGAAATATTTTAATTAATTTTTTAAAATAGAATTTTAGAATAGAATTATATATAAAGGAATTAGCGAAATTGATCAATTGTGCGTTTGTACGCTTAAAATAGGCCATTACTGGTCACATATTATGAAAATAATGAAAGAAGGGTACAAGGTGACCATAAGTAAAAGAGGAATGCAAAACTTTGGCAGAAATATATTTCAACAAGAAGTGTTCATGATAAACAACGCAATGGCAGACCAAGAACAGTGGCGTTACGAGACAAGCGACTCATAAAGCTCATTTCTATGTGAAATCGAATGCTTTCCGCTGTAGATGTCAGATCTGTTTACAATGAACAAGCCAAGTAAAGCATGTCAAGCAGAAAAGTCCAAAAAATTTTGAATAATTATGGTTTAAAAAGCCATGTAGTTGCCAGAAAGCCTATTAAATAGGAAACAGCGATTAGCAAGGATTTTTTGGGCAACAGATAAAAAGAACTGGAATATCTCAAAATGGGAACAAATAGTTTTCAGTGATGAAATCATTTTCTAAGTTTTAGAAGAAGTAAGAGGTTTATTGTCAGAAGAATGACCCATGAAAAATACTGACCTTATTGTCTAAAAGACACTTTTAAACGTAAACCCAAGATTCATGTTTGGGGTTTGTTTTTCAATAAATGGTGTCGGTGTTTTGAAAAGACTCAAAGGTTATGTTAATGCAGATTACTATACAAGAGAGGTTGTCAATGATATTGGTGTTTTGTGCCAATGCCTTGTTTTTCCTAAACATAAATTTATATTTCAACAAGATCTGGCACCTGTCCACAAAGCAAAATCGACAATTCAACATTTCAAGAACTTTAACGTAAATTTTTTGGATTGGCCTGGAAATTTCCCCGATGCAAATCCTATTAAAAATCTCTGGGGGTAGATAAATAAAAGACTAATTAATAAGAAATACTGAGGAAGCTCTATGGCAAGATTTTTCGAAATTATGGTACTCCATAACCCAAACACTATGTAAGCAGTTAATTGGATCAATGCCCGAAAGAGTAAAAGAATAATAAAAACAAAAGGTTATGGCATTAAATATTGACAATTGATTATTATGTACTCCAATTTATGTAATGTAATGTATATTCTTTTATATTCTTAAATTTCTTGTAATCTTTATCTGAAATTTGTCATAGTCTTATAACTGAGTCAAGACTATTTTTAGGTGAAATATCTTCTTTTAATAATAATTCATTTACTTTTGAAAATAGAAATATAATACCAAATAATAAATTGGTTTGATGAAAAACAATACACGGATAAAAGGTAATGAAGTTTTTTATTGTTTTATTAAAATTGTAACTGTCGATGTCGCAAGCTAAACTGTTACAAGGGGCTTATAACTGGGCTTACCAGGAAGGAAAATCCACGAAAAAACAAAGCGATTAACAAAATAAGGTATATTTGTTATCACAAATGCAAAGTTAGAAATCTAATCACAATCAATCAAATGTTAAGATCCTAAAAGATGGGTAGATGTTAAAGGTGGAGCTTATTGTATTTAGGTCTTAACGCGTGAAGGTTGCTTACTTTTGTGTTCGATTATAATCTTTTAAAATAACTAAGAGAAGGAATTTGACTTTAATACTTTTATTTTGATTAAAGTAAAGTTTAAGTTTACAAATGGGTGATATCGAACTTGATTGATTTAGAATGATTTTATTAATTGTATTTATTATTTAAGAAAAATCTTCTCGCTTTTAGACTCAGAGGTCCTCGATTAAGAAGAAAAATATATCTCACCGCCCTACTTAGTGTGTGAAATACAAACAATAAAAAAAAAGATAGAAGGAGCGGAAAATAAAAAATTATATAATCCTCAGGTCCTGGCCTGAGTATTTATTTATTTATTATAGACAAACGGTGACTTGTCTAACAAAACACGCCTGTTTAATTATTAAAAGAATATGAAATTGTTATAGAACTATTTGAAATTAGGAATTTTAATTATTTTATTTTTTTATTGAGAATCGAGCTAGTCTTGAGAACCTTTGGTTTCAAGCTAGTTATTATTATAATTATTATTGTTTTTATTTTTATAATAAACTTTGTTACACGAGTGTAACAAGTTGTGATAAACAATATAATTTATTATTATAATATATAAAAACCTTGTTACACTATTGTAACAAGTTATTAAATAAAACACTAAAATAACCAAAAATTACTTTTCAAAAAATCTCATAAAAGCATGAACCATATTTTATTTTATCAATAAATTTTCTTTATTTTTGTCCCTTCGAATCACTGTATATAGCACTGAATAGGTTGTGTAGGTTCTCCTTTTCTTCTGGCCACAGTATATACTACGGAATAGATTGTGTAGGGTCTTTAAATTCACTATATAAATGGAGTGGTTTTGATTACTGAATCGTTTTTTAGTTTTGGCATGCTTGATGTGGGTTGGATTTGTTGTGCGTTCTTTTCGCAGATTTTGGTAGGCTGTTTTTATGCTTGGTAGATTTTGCTTTGTAAACGTTGGAATTATAGTCTTGCGTACTTGCTTATTACTATTTTTCTTGTTTTTCTTTTTGTCTGACTTCTATGCTTTTTCGTTCCCTTTTTATACTGTTCTTTTTATCTTTCTGTAAATAGTAACTTCCTTTTTCTTATTACAATTCTACTGTCCCTTCTTATTTCTATTTTTATTATTCCTTTAATTCCTAATATAAAATTTTTACTTATGTTTTATTAGTAGTAACTTTATGTTACTTTATTACAAATTTTCTTTAAATTTTCCAATATTTTACTTAATTTATAAAAAAATTAATAAATAAATAATACAACCGTTAATAATAATTTATACATATTATTCCGCATGATATTTCATATTACTTATATATACACTATCTTATTATCTATACAAATAATAGAACGAAACAAACATTATGTAACATGATATCTCATTCTTTTTATATATTATTTATTATTGATTAATTATCATTTTATTATTTATTTTTCAATTAATATCAATCAAGGACG
>JBBMKC010247044.1:0-10551 GCA_037834085.1 Bipalium vagum
TCATATCGATTTCATTTGCTTTTTATTTTTATATTTACATAATATTTATTAATTCGCACGAACTTATGGACTGACCTAATATTTTAAAAATACTGAAAATTATGTGAAAATAAAGTCAGTAGAACGTCTAGAGGTTATGACCAAACATGATACCATTCATATTTCAAAAGAAGTAAGCAACATACCAAAAGGCATTATCAATATTGAGGCATCCAAATCAATAATTTGGGGTAAGATTAAGAAGTTTGGAAAATTGCAACATAGCAAAAAAAATCTCCGCCATATAAAGAACACTTTCTAAATCTAAAAATATTGGCCGGAAATTTAATATTAATGTGTGAAAATGGAAATAGGTAGATTTTTAGTGATGAAAAAAATTAGATTTGAGTTGACCTGACAATTTTAAAACATTGCTGGCATGACTTGTAAAAGGATAAAAGAATTATTTCAAAATGAGTACAAGATGGTGGTCTCTGATGAGCTACGCAAGGTTTTCTTATTTTGGCAAGACTGGTATAGTATTCACCAGCTCACGGTTGAACTCTTCGAACTATCGAAAAATCTTAGAAAATCATGTATTCTCAAGTGCTACCCAAAATGTTGGTAAGGGTTGGATATCTAGCATGATAACTGTTCCATTTTTCAAAACTAATAGATGGAACTTATAATGGCTATGAATATCTGAACTCACTACACAAGACGCAAACGAGTAGTCGATGGATTATGTTCCACTCGTAAAATCTCGTTAAAGGTTTTCTACGAGTTGCATCTAATTAACTAAACAGTCTTAAAATAATTTCCATAACCATCGCTTAACTTTTATAAGAACTTTTTGATTTGTTTTTTGTTATTGTTGTATAAGGATCTTTGAAAAAAAAAGAAAATAAATCCGAATGCATTGTTTTTAATACACCTCTTTTAGAGGAAAAACAACGTTTGACTTATAACGAAACTATACAGAAACGCAATAATTACCTATAAATATTTCAAAAAATTCACAAATTCAAATAAACAAGTGCTTTTAACAATGATATCAATTTTTAATTTTTTTTTCTGCCTTGGTTGGAAAAAATAATTTAAAAAGTATTTCGACAATTATTTAGAATTGATAATTTGATAACAAAAATGCTTTTTTTTTTAAAATAGTTAGTCAGCAAAATTTCGAAGGTTGTCGTTTCTCTATATAATATTTAAAACTATTTAATATTTTTTCAAAGCAAATTATCAATTTTAAATATCAGTTTTAAACCAAGGCAATTTGAACATTGACGTATCTATAATATTATCAATTAAAAAGTTATAATTATTAAATCCAAAAATAGACTAACCAATAGGAACGCACTTACTATGAGCCAATAGTAAGTGCGATCCTTAAACAAAAAAGAGCCGAAAGATCAAAGAAAAACAAGAAAGTAATAAGACGATAAAATTGAATACAGATTTATATTATACAAATTTTACTCTAAACCAGTCTTTTTTAATAAAATCTTGTTTGCATTCCATTTTTCCTAAGAGATAAATAAAATCACGATAAAACGATTTTAAGTGAAAAACCTATTTCATTGTGAAAAAGTCACATAAAATCATTAACTTATTGATTTCTATAATTATGCCATATAAAATATTAATTTAATTTGTTTAATTAGGTTAACATTGCTAAGTAACACAAAATTATAAATATCAAGACAGGTTTTAAATAATTCAGATTTCGCTGAAGTTGAAAATATTCTTAATTGTAAAATGGTTTTTTAAGGAAGTAGATGTTTAATTCTATTTGATAAATTAGGATTAATGATAAATTATAATTAATATTTAATAAATATTACAGAACCCATATTAATTAAATAACTAGAAGTTACGAAAATAAGCGAATACCGTATTAGAAATTTTTTGTATTATTATTTATTACGGTGAACCAAAAATCTTCTTATTTTTATTAAAAACTTACAAACTAAAAATTCATATATTAACCATTCAGACTCCATGTGAGAATTATGCAAAAAATATTTGAACTCTAATAACACTTTTATTTGAAATAATTTATTCTATCGCCATCTGTGAATGCAAAATCTAATTTTAATGAGTATATTTGTATTTTTATACACTTGTTTTAATAATACCGTTCTTGCCATTAATTATTAAAAAGATTTTTTATCAGTTAACAATAATTCAGATCTGAAGATGTTAAGTCTCAATGTGAGGAATGTAATAAATTTTGTTAAAAGTTTTAATTACTGTTTCTGGAGGGAAATCCATCCAAGCTCGATTTTTTATTAAAATATATTTTATCACATCACTCAATAAGTCTCGGGTCTAACCAAGAAAAAACAATTTTTAGTATAAATGCAACTTTATTCATCAATATACTCTCCTTCAAGGGTGATACATTCATTCTAACAACCATCTAGCTTTTCAGTGCTATTTTTGTAAAAGTATTTGTCTCTGGTCTCAAAATAAGCCTCAGTTTGAGCTATGACCTCATTTGAACCAAATTTCTTTCCTTGAATCCTCTTTTTCATGTCTGCAAAAACAGAGTAGTTACTGGGGGCCAGATCTGGAAAGTACAGTTGGTGGGGAAGTAATTCATTCGGTTTTACCATTGTTTTCATGGACTTGTGAGGCGGGGCATTGTCCTCGAAACAGCACTTTTTTCTCTTGCGATGTGGGGCCTTTTTTCTTGATTTCTGCGCTCAATCAATCCAACAATGCTATGTAATAATCACTATTGATAGTTTGGCCTTTCTCGAGATAGTCGATGAACAAAATTCCATGCGCGTCCCAAAAAATGGATGCCAAATCCTTGTCTGTCGAATTTTGAGATTTTGGTCGCTTTGGACCACTTTCACCGATACTGTTCACTCAGATGATGCTCTTTTTGATTCAGGCCTGTAGTGGTGGATCCATGGTTCATTCATTGTAACATACCGACGCAAAAAATCATTTTTATTTCGCTTCAACAGCTCCAAACAGAGTTGTGAATCTTCCATTCGTTGTTGTTTCTGGTCCGATGTGAGAAAACGCGGCATCCACTTTGAAAGTAACTTGTGCATGCCTAAATTTTCGTGTATAATTGAAAAAAAACTACCTTCTGATATCTTTAAGAAATAAGCTACTTCAAGCAACTTAATTAAACTACAATGCTCCTAGTAATTATTGCCGCACCTTGAAAATATAATAAATCTTAACTAATTTAAATTGAAATAAAATTTTTTGATTATTGTATTATGCATGAAATATTTGTAAGATTTTAAAATAAATGTTGGTTAACTAATCAACTATTTACTTAACACAAAACTGATTTTTTATAATATATCAGAAAATTAATTCCAACTAATTATTGCTGCACTAATTTAAAAGTGAAATTATTTAACTCTAATTATATAAATTAAACGTTTGATGATTAAATATTAAATGTAAGTACTTCTGTCTGTCGAATACTAAGATTTTATAAAAAAATTTATTTAGTAAGTTGAGTAAAATTGCAAGATTAACGACACCGAGAAGGGAATGATCTATGTCTACCACGACGCCGGAAAATCGAACAGATGGATCGGCACTAAGTTAGGGAAGAATAAAAGTAATATAAGATACTTTTTGAAGAATAAAAATAAAGAAAAGAAGACACGGGGTCCTAAGGCGAAGATTTCCCCAGCAACGAAGCGTTCCATTATTAGGAATGCCAGCAACCAAAGCATATCCTGTGCGAAAATAAAATCGCTATTCAACCTAAATTGGTCCGTAGAGAGTATTAGAAATAAATATTTTAAATAAATCTGGGACGATCCGGTATAAGAAGATGTTGGTAAAACTCCCTTTGAAGCCACAACATAAAATCAATCGTGTCTGCTGGGCTAAAGAGAAAATGTCGTTGGTTGCCAAATGGGAAAAGGTCATCTGGAGTGACTAGAAGAAGTTTAATTTGTATGGACCTGACAGTTACGCATATTATTGGCACGATTTTCGGAAGAACTTATCTTTTACGAATAGACGCACTGGAGAAGATTCCTTGTTGATTTGGGATTGTATGAATTACCACGGGAAGTCGACTCTCGAGATTATTACCGACAGGCTAAATCAATTTGATTATCAAATGCTTTTAGGAGAACATTTACTTCCCTTTATGAATGATTTTGGCGAAGACAAACCAATTTTCCAATAGGATAATTGTCGATGCCATGTTGCACGGTCTACTTCACAATGACATCAAGACAGAAATATCGATGTTAAATCTTGGCCGCCCTATTCACCATACCTGAATCCCATAGAAAATCTTTGGGGGATACTAGCACGTCGGGTATATGCTAATGGAAAACAATATGAATCAATTTCAGAGCTGGAACGAGAGATAATTAGTGTTGGGTAGAAATTGATAACAGCGTCCTGCGAGCACTGGTAAATTCTATGCCAAAAAGAATTTATGAAGTGATTTATTCCCATGGAAGTTCAACTAAATAATAACAATCGAAAAATGATTTTAAATGTATTTTTTTGTTATGATATACGTCTTTTTTGTAAATATGCGGCAATAAATTATTGGTTTTTTTTTTACTTAATTTTTACTTTTTTTAAAAATTTTTTCATTATATTTTTTTTGTAGATATATATTAATAGGATGGATATATTGTTATATTACTTATATATAAATATTAATAACTTTGATTGCTTCTACACACAAAAAATTATGCATTTTCTTAGTGCGACAATAATTAGTTGGAGCACTGTATTTTATGTACTAAACTAGTCTGACTAAAAAAAATGTAATCAATAAATAAATTAATCAGATTACCATAAAATTTTGACACACAGCTTGAATAAACCTACTGCCTTAAAATCATGTAGGTTTGACAAAAATGATTTCATAAATGTCAGACCGGGGACTTATTGAGTGATGTGATAATTGGATAATATTTTTTATTTTTAAGAAATTAAAATTTCAGTTATATGTTTCGTAACAATAATAATAATAATAAAATCTTTTGAAGACAGATATTTATCTGTCTTATCTTATTCTATATTTTAATATTTTTAAATTGTTTTGTGTTCAAAAAGCTCCAGTAAATATAAAATATAATATATAAAAGTTTTTTCATCAAATTTAGAGATTCTACTATTTTTCCTAAATCTAGAAGAACCTATTTATTTTTAGTAATAAAAATTTACCTAGAATTTTAACATATTTTGTTTAATTTTTATAAAAAATGATAAATTTGTGCAAAAATCACCAAAGATTTCAGACACATTTCTGATTTTCAAGGAACAATAATAATTTATTCAAATTATTTCGATTTTTAAAATTAATTTTTTGAGATTCTTTAAAACACAATTTCTTGAAAATTAATTTAACGGATCATTATAAAATTTTAATATTAAACCAATGATATTATATAAATCGTGTGCGAGTTGTTTATGACTCGTTACGGTATTGATTTATAACATGGCTACAAACATTAGCTGTCATATCATTTTAGTGATGGCTAGTTTTTTAAACGAGCAGTGGCGTGCAATCATTTATTTTCTTTACGAAGAAGGTTTATCGTCTACCTTGGCTTCTGATCGACTAATACAAATTACGGAGATAGTGCGTCTTTTGTATCTACAGTAGTGGTCATAATTCACAAATGATATAACTAATATTTATTGAGTTTACCCTTTGCCACAGGTACTGCAGCCAACTTTTTCGGCATAGAATCATTCAATTGTGACCAAAGTTCATGGTAATTTCGTTAACCCAAACAAATTTAATTATTTCAATTAAATTTAGGTATGACATATGATTATACAGTGAGGCTTTTTGTTTTAGAACTTTCCACTAGTTCTCAATGTGGCAATAGATCTAGAGAGTTTCCTGGCCATGAACCCAGGACATTAATGTTATTATTAATAAGTCAAGTCTTGTTTATGTATGTCTAGTGGCAAGGCGCTCCATCAAGTTGGAAATAATCACAATCTTTAATTGCAAGAAACGGTTTTACTTTTCTCCTAGAATCGTTCTATATTCTGACGGTTTTATGTGAAGGAAGAAACCAGAGTCCACAGAAATAGGAGTAAATAAATGACAGAGTAGTCGATGAAAGTGAGTAGATAGATGATATATTTTGTGTCCGGAAGGGAATCACTTGAAGATAACCATCGTGGTGGTGCCCTATTCACAGGAACTTCAGATGAATCTATTTCTCGTCTGCGCTCCTTGTCGGATAAAGACCGCCGATAAACCTTTGATGAAATTTCGGAAGCTACTAGTTGTTCACCATGTGTTTTTCATGATCAATTGGGAATGAGCAAGGTTTGTGAAAGGTGGATGCCTAGAACGCTGACGGAGAAGCATAAGGCTTCCAGAGAGCAACATTTAGGAATGGCATTGGGCATATTGGTGAAGTTAAGAGATATTTTGATCACGCATTACTATCGTTGATGAGACTTCTTTGTATCATAACATACCTGAAACCAAGCGCCAAAGTATTCAGTTGGTAGCACCTGATGAACAGTGGGTGATTCAAGCAAAGTCCCATCAGTTGGAAAATATCAAATGGCTGTATTCTGGAACTACAAAGAAGTTATTCATCTGGATTTCTGTCCTTCAAAGCACACCATCAATGCTGCCTGTTACAGCGATTTGCTTCAAACTGTGCTCAAAGATAATGCCAGGGCCACACCCACTGTAATCACGTGATCTGGTACTAAGTGATTACCATCTATTTGGTCCCATGAAAAATTCCCTTCGTGGTGTTAATTTCACGAGTTAACATGAGATAAAGACAGCTTTTGAAGAACTCCCTGAAGCAGTTCTCTTCTGAATAATATGAGCAATGAGTATATTACGTTGCATGGTAATTATATGGAACTGTGAAATATGTAGTTATCCTTTCCTTATTGTTGCCTTAATAAATACAGGGCTGTGTGCAGAACTTTTGGTGTGCCTCTCGTATTAACTAAAGCACTGGTTAAATTGCTCTTCGAATAAAGTACTGTAGATAAATTGAATAATTTTATTAAATCACAAAATAAAATTAAATTTTTAATTGTGAAAAAATTAAGTTTTATTATTTTTCTTAAAAAATAAATTTGTCAATTCAGTTCTATTTGAAAACATTCTTTTCTTGGTAATTGCACTAAAAAATAGAATTGATGTTTATGCATGGGCTCCTCAACCGCAGTGTAAATTTATGATTTACAAGGTAAGTAAATGTGAGATCCTTGTCTTTGTTATCATTTTTTCTCCTTAGATATTGGATAATTTGCCCGACAGGCCTCTCTTAGTTGAATTGTCCGTCATTCAAGATAGTATTCCGACAGTTCTTTATGCAACTACACAAGGATTTTACGCTATCGACTTAACATCTGATCGTCAATATAATCTTTATATTCCAGAACATGTAATTGACTGTGTCAAGTATATATTGTTTTTTATGTAATTTAGGTACCGACTCCGATACAGCCTCATTGTATAGTCAAGGTTCCCAACAGTGATGGAATGTATCTGTTGCTCTGTTACAATGGTTAGTGAATTTACTTATTTCTAATGTCTATTGATTTTTGTTAAAATTAGTGGAAGGAATTTATGTTGATGTTTACGGGAACGTACTTAAAGATGTGGTGCTGCAATGGGGCGAGATTCCCAATTCTGTTGCCCATACTTCTTCTAACCAAATTATAATTTGGGGAAATAAGGCTATCGAAATTAGGAAAGTTAACAATGGTCAAATGATGGGGATCTTTACCCACAAGCGAGATCAAAAGACGAAGTTCCTGTATGAAAAGAATGAAAAAGTAAAACTGGTGTTGTATAATTGTACTGCTTTTTTAATTGAAAATATTCTCACAAAAGGTTCTGTTTTCTACTATACGGTCAAATACATCACAAACAGTCTCTATAATAAGTCTAATGGGCAGAAGTTGGTGAAACAGGAATTTTCGAGAAGTCACTACTGAAAATTGTCAAGCGTTGCACCAGTATTTATTGGAAATGTGCGGTACATGTGCAATTTGAAATTAATAATTTTTGTAATCTTAATAAAGTTTTGTATTTTAGTATTTATGTTTAAATGATTTTTAAACTTTGGTTTGGGTGAATGAATATTCTTTTGAATTTAACGACTTTCGATTTTGAAATTATTTTTTGCAAACTAATTTCAATTTGGGCCTTATTTCGCACCCTAAGTCGATTTCTCTGGTGAAGTAATAGGCTATTAGATTATGGATTTTGATAACTACCACATTGGTCGGCATCCAGCATAGTTGATTTTTCCAGGAAGACTGTTATAAGTTTCTATTGATTTCGTAAAAGTTTAATTAAGAGATTTTGATTTATCATATCGAAAACCAATCTGTCGTTTATTCAACGGTTTCCATTTGTTAAGTGTTAACAAATTCAATCGTTAATATATTTTACCTTGGATTGAGAAGACATCAGAATTTTTTGCAAATAGTCACTTTATTTTGACTAATAAATTACATTTGAGTCCCCTGGAAACTCATTTGAGAACAAACCATGAGATTTTTTCTCTAATTTTTGTTTGTTTGTTTTTATATTTTTATTTAATATCTGAGTTAATATTCCTTTAATTTGGTAATTCTTTGTAATAATTTAATTATATTTTTAGCAGTTAATGTAAAGTTAACTCTGATTATATAATATATTACTGCATAATGTTTAAAATAAAGGAATGCACTTTTTATTCCATATTGAAAAAATGATATACTTCTCATGAATTTTTATTTCATAATTAATTTCTGATCGATCGATAGCGAGAGACAGTCCAAAGAAATCGACGACTTCTCTGCCTCCATCTTTGATTTTCTATTATTCTAATAAAGAATATTATTATTTAAAACCCCTAAAAGTAATTATCGTCAATAAATTAATCCACTTTTTCCCTTTAGTGAAAAATTATTAAATTGAAGAATAATTATTATTATAGATAATATTTTTTTAATTTATTTTTATTGATATCAAATTTTATCTATTTATAACTCTTAGGAAATTAAAAGTTTAGATGATAAAAATCTAATTGTAAAAGCAATTAAAACTTTATTTCATTTAACTTTAAATATTTACTTTATTAATTTGTAAAACTCTGAAAATGACTAAAGATATGAATACAAATTTTTACTGAGAGGATTGTAATAAATATGTTGAAAGAAAAATATCCCTAATATATCAATTAGTCTCAAAACTCATTTTAAACTATTAAAATCAAAGTTTGTTATCAGTTTCTCAATTTAACTTTAAAATATTTTTCCATATTATAATATAGAATTTATGAATAAGATAAATTCTTATTATTAATATAAATTTAAATAATTTTTAGCAGCATTAATATAAATACAGTAGAGCCCGCTAAACATAAATGGATCAACTAATTTACGTAGAATGTTGTACATTAGTTCATTTTGTATATAAAAATTATCTAAACTAATTTTATTATGATATTTTAAAAATAAAATATGAAAATAATAGTGAATTAATTTTATCAAAATACTGATTCATTTGTCATGAATATGAGATTTAAGTGAGTTAAAAGATTGGATGGATTTTTCTGAATATAAAGAAAATTAATTTCCTACTAGTTTAAAATTAGAATAAGTTAATTATACAAAATATAAAAAGGTATTAGGAAAGTTTACAGATGAAATAAAGGGAGAGATATTAGTAGGATTTTGTATCAATAAAATCAAAATTAGTTGCTTGTAAAACAAGAGTGTTTCAAATGATGAAACAATAGAAAAACTTAAAAATAAAGGAATCTAAAATTGTGCAGTAAAAAAATAAAGTTTGAAGATTTTAAGTTAATAAATTCAATACTAACAGAAAATGATTATAGAAAAAATGTGAAAATTAAATCAGATAAACACAGTACAGGGTTTATAAAAATTCGACTAAAATTTTTTAAAGATTTTATCCCGATATAAGGATTATTTCATCTTAGAACTTAACAATATAATAAAATATATTAAAATGATCGTAATATGTGTATAAAAGGTATCATTTTGTTTTTCTGTTTAAAAATAATATTGAAATAAGCGATTATTAAAGTTGACTAATTTAAAATTATATTTATCCTCTACCGTTCTTATTACAAATATTATAAATTTATTATTTACTTGAAACTACTTGGTCGTAGAGAACTATCACATGCTAGTACGCATAAACCGTAACATATTTCTTAAATGACCAAGATTTTTATAACTGTTGTTTAGTAATCCATATTTCAATGAAATTAACTGCCGAAATGCGTTATCTCATTGTTTTTCACCATAGAGAAGGGAAATCTATTCGAAAAATTGCTTATATAGTAAAATGTAACCAATTATCAGTTACCTGGATAATTAAAATATACAATGAAACCGAAAAATAAACAATAAGTCTCGAAGCAGACATCCAAAAAAGACCTCCTCAAGAGACGACTTCATTTTAAGAAGATGCTGCATGGTAGATATAAGTCTGAATTCTACAGATTTATCCAAGTTATGTTCTGAAAATGATATCGATCCCTTTCTCACATTTATGAACAATTTGCATCAGAATATCAAATTCACGATTGAAAAAGAAAA
>JBBMKC010247055.1:0-10551 GCA_037834085.1 Bipalium vagum
TCATTCAATGTCAAGAAAGAGAGTCCCTCGATCTGCTATGCAACACGTAGTTCTAATGTGTCCTGGTGATAGGTTTTGGTGTCAGCCTGGACAAACATGTTGCCATACTCCTGCAAATACTTATACATGTTGCCCATTCGAGCAAGTGAGATTACTTGTTCTGTCATATATATATTAAAGCTCATTTATTAGCCAGGTATAAACATTTCTTTCTTTTTAATTTTAACAGGTTGAGGTTCATTGTAAAATATATAATAAGAATTTGTCGTAAGGGAATAAAATCAATCTGTTAATAAAATTTGTTAACTATTAATTAAATTCGGAACGTAAAAGATGAGAACATTTTTCTAATTTTTAAAATATATTAAAGAGAAATAAATAAATAATTTATTTACATGTATTTGCATATGTTTTTATATTTACTGCAATATGTTTTTAATACATTAAGATTTATAAACAAAATATAAAAAAAATAATAATGATAAAAATAAAAATTGTGTTTACAATAAAAATCGATTATTTTATTTATCAAATAATAAATAATATAAAACTGACTGATGACATGATTGACATAATTATGAAGTCTTAAATTGCGTATGTCAAACATCTCATTTTCATAAACGAGAATGACCTCCACAGTGATAACTATGAAGAAAATGTATAACTTATTATGTTGCTATTTCAGCATATTTCTCGTATTTTAGGCGAGCTGCTGCTATGACGGCCAGACGTGCTGCCGATTTGGAGAAACGTGCTTAAGAGGACAATGCTTCACGTAATGTTGGTGATTTGCAAAACAAATTAACACTCATCTTTTCATTTGGTTCATTCCAAATCTATCTCTGAGAACTGTATAATTCATGTTTCGTAAATATGATCATAAAATTATAGTTCTAAATAAATGACTGAGAAATGGAGACTGGCTGCAGTTTTATTTATCAGACATTTTCAACAGTTTGCAAATATTTCAAAATTATAAACATTTTTATAAAAATAAATGATTTTTGTTTATTAATATTTATTATCATTATTACAATCTGTAACTTCCTGACTTATTAAACCCCAGCCAGATCACAGGCGCTGGTGAAACTAATGAAAATTTATATTTTTCATAACAACATTCAAATAATCCAAACAATGTTAACAGGACATGGAAAAACAGTTTCCATGAAACTTGATATCAATGTTAGAATAAGGAGTAACTTTTCCTCTCGAGACATACCGGGAGTCAGACTATTGTCAGATTACGTTTTGTTCACAAAAACCTGTTAACAATTTTGAAGAATTTTATTTATTTAATTTTTCGTGTAAATGAAGAACCTGTTGAATAGACAGATTAATTATTACATTCAAGATCTTTCGTGAAGAAGAATAAAGAGACAAGATCTTATATTATTCTTCATAAATTTTGTGCCCTTGTCAGTATTATGCTGACCTTAAATATTTTTTAAACTTAGGGTCATTCAATTTTTAAAATTATGTTGTTCCCATTGAAATTTTTATCTAATTTTTTATTCCTTTTTAAAATTATTTACTTTAAATTCTATTTTTAGTAAGTCAGCTTTTACATCTTTAAATTATGCATTTTATTTTTTTGTGAAATAATTTAATTGATAATAATAATTGTAATATTTATAATGATTAGGATAATTATAAATGGATAATTTCTCAGAGGGTTTTATTTTACATGGACATGAATAAAAACTAAGCATAACAAATAAAGAAATATTTTTAAAATAATCACATAAATTGTCTAATTCTTTTGCAAAAATATTTTAATTACATAATCACATAAACTATCTATTTCTTTCGCAGTCTCCGCACTTTCACATATTCAACCTCTAAGAATAAATTTATAGGTTTAAAATAGCGGTAATTTCTTACCAGTTATTGGAGTATGTAAACAAACTGTAAAACAAGTAATAAGAACTTATATTACTTAACCATTTATATTTAAAGAATGTATACATTTTTTTGAGAAACCCTGTACAATGCCCTGCAAAAAGTCTTCGGTCACCTAGTAAATATTTCGAAAATTTAATTTAATCTAATTTAAATACAAATATGATAAGATTTATTTGAACGAGACAAAATTGTTGGATGTCACCTGTGTGGAAAATCTACCGGAGAGATATAAAAAAAATATTGGCTATCCATGCTCAACTATTCAGTCTTTTCTAGAGAAGTACCATCGAGATGGTACTATTCAATCAAATTCAAGAAGTTAAAAGCCGTCATTGTTGAAAGAAATAGATCATTAGATAATTGGTAAGGATTGTCAAAAGAAATCGACGCAAGTCACTATGAAAGATCACAATAGATTACATCACCAGTGTTGGACAACCTGCTATTGTCAGGACTATACAACGCAATCTTCATAAACTTGGATTTCATGATGGAGCAGGTGTTCGGAAGCCCTTCATAACTGAAAAGAATAAAAAGCAACGCCTTAAATGATGTAAGGAGAGACAAAACTGGACGTTGGAACATTGGTGCAGAGTAGTTTGGAGTGCTGAGTCAAGTTTCACTTTATTTCAAAACGATGGAAGAATTTTGGTGCAGAGGAGAGATAAAGAAAAATATAATTGAGTACCAGCTGCCTATTGTTAAACACTCGGGTGGTCCAGTTATGTTCTGAGGTTGCAGTACTGCAAATAACCTTGGCCCTTTGGTAAAATGTAGTAACTCCATGAAGTCTGCAGAATACAATGAATCCTTAATTCAAATATGTTACCTTTTATATATAATTTGCTAGGACCAATTTTCCAAGATGACCTTTAACCTGTACACACCGCTAGAATCATTGAAACGTTCTTGTTAGAATCCAACATTTCAATCATTCAGTGGATACTACAAAGACCTTAATCCCATTGAATGGCTTTGGATGAAGTGGAAAGGCGGATTCAACGAAAAATTACAAAGCCTGTCTCTCTAGTTAATTTGGAACAATTAGTTTTGGAAGAATGGTAAAAATTACCCTCAAACATTCAAAAAATATAGTGGATAGACTGCCTCACAGAGTAAAAGCTATCATTAAGGCAATATGGTATTCTACACCACATTAAATATTATTTATGTACTAATCTATGTATCCTCTTTGTAAACTTGTATAAATAAAGAAATGGTCTCCGAATTTTGTTTTTTTATTATACAGGGTGTTTATTATGTAAGTTACATACTTTTTTTAAAATTACAAGTAAAAAATAAAGGTATTGCTAACTTTTTTATATGGATTAAAAGTTTAATAATCCCTTTAGTTAATTTTAAAATAAAATGGCTTCTTGTTTTTCGATGGAAGAAAGAATTCAAATTGTTGTATGGAATTCCAAATTTGATAATTTTGAAAAAGTAATTAGGCATTTGAAAAAGAAGTTTATCACTCCACCGCCAAGTAAAATTCGGCAACCTCGTTCCGTATTAACAACGAAAACAATTCAAAGAGTGAAAAAATTGGTTGAAGAATCTAGCAATTTTCAGTTCGGCAGGGTGCTAGGGAACTTAGCATGACTGTGAATAGTTATTACAAGGCAATTTATGAAGCAGGCTTTCATTCATTTAAGCCGTCAACAGTAATTGAGATCTGTGATGACGACTTTGACCGAAGAATGGAATTTTTTCAGACAATTCCAAAATGACTCTTCCTTGGTCAACAAGATAATATGGCTCAATGGAGTTGTTAACCGCCACAATTGCTACTATTGGGCCTACTCTAACTCTAAAATAAGAATTCCTGTTAGAAACTCCAAGGTCGGTATAACGGTGTGGTGTGGTTTAAGTTCACAAGGTATCATTGGGCCATACATATTTGAAGATACGGTAACTGGTGAGTCATACATGGAGATGCTGGAAAATTTTTTATGGCCTAGAATAACAAGAGGTCGTAATTACTTACAAAACGATGGGGCACCTGCGCAATATTCGCAAAAAGTCAGGAACTGGCTAGACAAAAAGTTCACAAATTGCTAGGTTGGAAGACTAGGTTCAATTGAGTGGCTTCCTTGTTCGCCCGATCTAACTCAGCCAGACGTCTTCTTGTGGGAATATCTAAAACAAATGTGTACAGAGACAGACCTCATACAATCACTGAGCTCAAGGATAAAATCAGCCATGTTTGTAATGAAGGAGATAGTGGAATGTGCCACCGAGGATGTCTAAATGTACTGTCTCGATTAAGCCATTGCCTAGCTATCAACGGGCGTCAAATTATATAATTACATATTGTATTTTTTTAAAATAGATGTTATTCAAATAAAAAAGTATCACATACTTTATATCTTTATTGTTTGTTAAGATATTTAAAATAAAAGTATGTTAACATACATAATAAACATCCTGTATAATATGTTTTTACTAGGTAACCGAAGACTTTTCAGACTATTCGCACCTTTAAGCGATGTTTATAATTTGAATGAATGTGCCTTTGGCCAGCCCAACACACACACATATATATAATAGATGAGAACAATTCCTATGTAAATACAATAATGTAAATATAATAATGTACCACATCAATATTTTAACTGTGAATATATTAATTATAGTAAAATTTTAATTTTAAGGAAGATCAATTTTCTATTATGATTAATAATTCTTTAAATAATTGTACGATAAATCAAAATGCAGATGGAACAGTAATATGGTCTTCCAGGAAGCTGATATAGAATATAAAACTCAAATGATAAAATTTGATGTATAAATATCAAAATCTCATGGGTATAGTTCAAAAGAGATAAAAGAAATATTCAATTGTTTTATAAATCAAATAAGCACATTAAATATTTGTTTTCATCATCGATTATTGATATTAATAATTTTAACTCATTCTCAATTTAAAGTCAATTAATTTAATTGTAACACTTCTTTGTTTCATAAATATTTCTTTATCAAAATCTTTTCTTTTTGTCGTTATTCCTTCTTGAATATAATTTATATGTTATCAATTTTATAATTTCATTGCTCATTCATATACGTACACATACACTGCCTCAAAAGTTTGGAAATACAGATTGACAAACGTGGTACTATTATAATAATAATCATGAATTATTTCGCAGGGTTTTCTTAATCTGGTCGAAAAGATCTTGATAGTGAATGAGATTCTTCTCATGATTCCAGAAAATATTTTTCTCTGTATCATAAAGGACATTTGATGTCAATAAGATACAGAACTTTGAGGACGTGAACTCAATCTGAAGGTCAACACATTTTGTTGAATTGACGTATTGACTTTCAGAGTTGACAAAGACTTTTGGATTTTCTTTAATTTTTGTGGCCAGATAGTCTTGGATCGAATTATGCCAGTTGTTTTGGAATATTTCTGACGGAATGCAATTGACAAGAATATGAGACAATGTCTTTCTTGCTCCTGCATCTTCGGCATCCACGGAATTTTGAGCCATGACTTGCGTTGATTTTGATTGGGTAAGATCTAGCTCGTTGAATGAAATACCAAGCTGCGATTGATATTTCATCATTGAAGATTGGAATAGTTGATATTATTGATTGGCCAATTGCTGATTCAAAGTGACCTGCACTTGCTTGGTTGTTTCAGCTGTAATTCCAAACATGATTGATTAAATTGTGAAGCGTTTTCGATACAACTTTTGCATCAATTGGCTTCTCAATTGCTTCATTCTCATAACTTGGATCTAGATGTTTAGGCAGTTTAAGGTAGATTCCATCTTCATTGCGCTCGAGTTTGACATTGATCTTATAGCTGGATTGCATTCCACCAACAATTTTGAAGACATTGTATGTCACCAGGTTTAAGACACACGAAAGCTTGATCAAGTGCAACTCGATTGAACAGACCAGGATTTGAAGCGGCACCAATTAAAGATATCTCTGATAATTTTATCTGATGAGTTGAAGAGCTGAAATACATTTGCAATTGACCGAACAAGATATTAGTTAACTACAGATACACCACCAAAACACTTTGGCGTATATGCATGCATTTAATGGAAGAATGACTTCCAAGATCAAGTATACTTTTCAGGTGACGTCAAATATTTGGTTTAGTGGCATTGACTCCTTGCGTCATCTCATTGAACGATATGTAATTATTCCGAAAATCAAAAATCATTTGAGAATGAATAAAAGTGTGATAGGCATTCATTTTTTGAGATGGGTAACGAACGCTTTCGGAAATAATTCTTAGCTGTTCGAGAATGTCAGCAAACAATGATCGAGTTGGTGAATGAAGATTTTCACAAAAGTCAACATTCAAATATCTATGTTTTATCAACAGTCAATGTAAAAATTGACGAATCACCAATTTTCCACATTTTGAACTTGTGGAACACGAATAAAAGCACACTTTGAAGACCGAAATCTCAAATGGTGCCAAGATGACACTTGAACTGCTCGATCTAGGAGCTCTTGCATGTGTGGACGACTTGTGGCAAAAAAAACAACATCATCTGCATGAGCAAACGCACTCAACCGGTGTTCATTAATCAGAATGCCACTGCTCAACACATGATCGACACTGTTTAATATTAGGTTCATTCCAACATTAAACAACAACATAGATAAGGAACACCCCTGCTGAACACCCACATCAATCTTAATAGGATCTGTAGCAAGATTGCCGCTCATGAATTAAGATTGACAATTACTGTACAGGGCTTCGATCAATCAGTTCGATTGAGAGCCAACTCCCATTTTCCGAAGGCAACCGGTTATGAAAAAGATATTAATGCTGCCAAAAGCATCAGTAACATGAAGAAAAGCAATATGTAAGGGCATTTGCAAATCTAGGCTATATCGATCAATTAAATCATGAAGCAGGAAATTATACTCAGAGCACCCATTGAAGGGACTCAAACTCTTTTACATAGCATGTAAAAGATTATAATTATTAAGCCACCCAGTAAGCTGTTTAGTCAAAGCTGAAGCAAATAATTTATAAGAACAATTAAGTGAAGCTACTGGACGCCAAGAATTAATATTGTGATATTGTCCGATCTTCATGGGGTTGGGAATAAGTAATGTTGAGAATGATTTCCATCGGGAAGGAATAGAGGTATTCTCAATAATTATATTAAAAAGTGCACCATGAATATCTAACAAAGAATCACAATATTTGATATCAGAATATGTGATATTACTGATACCAGAAGCTAAATTCTTAAATGTTTTTAAAACTGATTTCAAAACATCAGAATCAATTCGATGAAAGTCAAACTGCGGACCACGTTTAAAAAGATTATTATCAGAAAATTTAGTTACAAGAAGCAGGAACTAGAGATTTTAGACTGTAATACTTGATTACACCATCAGATAATGGAGTGTAATCAGCTACAATTTTATCAATATTAATCTTAAAAGCACTTGATGCAGGAAACCGATAAACTTTTCATAGATTTAGATCATTGGATAATTTTTGATCTGAAGATTTGCCAAGAAATAAATTCTTTTCCCTAATCTGTCTCAACTCGAATACATAGTTGCAGTGACACAAAGCTACGGAATCGGTTTTAATGTTTTCGATTTAGAAAATATTTTAAAATACGGTTAGTGTGTTCTCGTATTTTGTTACAATTAATATTAGATAAAGACTGAGAATTAGAGAAAGCCCACATCACTCCACAGACAAGAGAACCAATTTCTTTTTTATATTTCATTTTCTGGTGTGTAGGACTTTCTGAAAGAGTCAAAAGCAAAATTTGATGAAGGCAAAACATTGTCATAAATTTAGCAATTAATTTAACAGATGGAAAGAGATAATTTTTTTGACAAATCTTTATTAAGATTATCATGAAAATTACAGGCACAGAGTACCCAGTAATTTTCATTGTGAAAGAACGGACAAAAAAGCCCATTTCATATTTTTGAACATTTAAAATGATGTAATTGCTAATGAAAGTTAAATCTTCATTGACCAATGCCTTACTAATCAATAGATTAAAAACAAGAATTTCTTTACATTCGATATAGTGAGAGCAATAGACAATCAAATGATTATCTTTGAAAAAAAAAGAAGAAAAAATGTTCAGAGCATTTGAAAACGAAAGCGGGTTTGTACAAGTTGTAATTTTATTGAACCTTTCATCATTAATATAATTAAAATTATCGATATTATCACGATCAGAAAGGTGGGACACCGTATTGAGAGAAATCAGAATTTTGAAAGCTTTTTTCCGGATTTTACTAACGAATTTACGAGATATTACCAAAGTATTAGCTTCAATATCTTTACTGATCAATATAAAAAATGCAACAATAAATGGTCCACAACTGTAGCTGTTAGTTGAAAATTAATCGGAGATACCGGGATTCGAATCCAGGACCTTTCATATGCGCATGAACTGCTGAGCTACATCCCATGAATAATTTTTAATTTATCTCACAGTAACCATTGCCTTGTTTATCTACTTTCAGTTGACGATAAGTAATTTTGACATCAATCCCAAAAGCAGAGTGTAAAAAGACCTTTAACATGCACATGGACTGCTCTGACCGCTGAGCTACACCATCTAACCAATTTTCAACTAATCTCACAATAATAATACAATCATAATCATTTATTTTATTACTAATAGTAATAAAAATTATAATACATAATTTTTTTCTAAAATTTTATATTTTTGCGGCGAAATATATTTGCTTTAATAAAATATAATTCAGCCTTTTCTTCAAGACCTAATGGTATTAAAGTCTGATCATCGTTGTGATGTTATTCTCAAATGTTGAGTGACAGAATATTTTTGCTTTAACATTTCAGACAAAGAATCACGCAAATGTGAATTGATTTTCCTATTGCAATGTAAGCAGATTTTTTCTTTTCAAAACCATGGATTCACATCTAAACTTTATTATTATTCTATATTTTTGTATAATTTTTAGATATATTTTTCGTGAACATTCTTTTTTTTAACAAATGTTTCAAATATATTGGTCATAGAAACATATTCAGTTCTAGCAGAGAATTTGTTTTACTGCAACACGATAACACCAGACTTCATTTTATAATGAATAAGTTCTGTCAGGCATTGTTCCAACTGATTTTCACGTATTTCGATCGCTACAACATTTTTAAAATGGAAATTGAAGAAGGTAAATTAAAATGATTTTTCGGTTAAAAATTTTTCTTTAATTAAAGCAAATAATTTGGTATCTGAAATAATTATTTGTTCCCCGGATAATTATAAGGAGACTCCTAAACCTACAACTATATCCTTCAGTGACGCAAGGGAAGACAAAGAAGAATAAATCAAGACAAAAATATTAGTTTATTTAACATTGTATTATAACATTTATTTTCAGATCATTTGGTCCGTCATGCTCAAGCACCCATTTTCCAAGTTTTTATGATATTTTCTTTTTTGAAAGGTATTATTTTATTTTATTATTATTCACTTAATTTTATTATCTAATCAAAAATAATTTATTTAAAAATAATATTTATGATAATTATTTTACATTTAATTCATGATAAAAAAATCATGGAAAATCAATACTTCAATCGATTCATAAAATAATTATTGAAAATATTTTACATTCAATTGATTACATTCAAAGTGCATGGGTATATGTGACCAGAACAATATCAGTCCAGAAAGTGCAGTTATAATTAATAATAAAGAAAAGTTTAATATAAAATTACGCTATTGGTGTAGAAAAATGAATTGGTAGTATAAACAAAATTGTTTGCTAAAATAATTTGTTAAGAGAGAAAAAGTATATTTTATGTTAAAAATAATAATTTATTACTAATACTAATTATTATTATGGGAAAAATCTGAAAAATTAGATTAAATAAATTATTTTAAATTATCAAAAAATTATAAGTTATAATTTTAGTAATATAAACAAAATAAAATTTATAAAAAATATATAAATCAATGTTACCATATAATGGAAAATGAAATAATTTAATAAATATATATGGTGAAAATTAGAAATATTATCATAACTTTCTGTTTTAATTTACTCTACAAATTTTAATATCAATGCTAAATTCTGAAAGCCATCTTGACTCTAAGAGTAGACTAAAAGCAGTTGAAAGCAAATATTTTTTCGTGAAATATTCTACAGAACATTTGTAGAATAATATTTATAGACATTTATTGATATATTATCTTTGAAGAAAAAACATTTTGCATTTAATAAATAAAATTTCACACATCTTATAATCCAATATTAACATAAAAGGTCTGCAAAATGATTTAAAAGCGAAATACAATATAGACAATAAAATGAATAATAAAAATATAATTGATATAATTTATTATTTTTGAAAGCGCTTATTTATTTTATTAATTATTAGTTACTAATTTCATAATGATAACACATGTCATGTTAATTTGTATAAATATAAAATTATTTGAATTGCCTTTTTATTATGCATATGGGTTTTATTATATTATATTATATTATATTATATTATATTATATTATATTATATATAATACTATAACATATTATATATATTATTTATTGCATTTATTGAAATATTTTTGAATATTTGCATACAGTAGAACCTCTATATAAGGTACACCCAATATAAGGTACATACGGTATATAAGGTACAATTTTAAGCAATTAG
>JBBMKC010247065.1:0-10549 GCA_037834085.1 Bipalium vagum
TTCATAACAGTATAAAATATAACACGTGAAGGTGAAAAAGTATTTATTTAAACAAATCAATAATAAATAACATAACTATAACAAATTTTGATATCGTTCTTGATAATTAAATTTAAGCCCCCAAATTTATTTGAAAAAGTAAAACCACCTGGCTTTAAACTTAACTATTCACCATTTTACTCAGTGTGTGACTTGAGAAAAAAAACAATGATTTGAATGTGAATAAAGTACAAAAAAATTACATTAATCCTAGGATGCTGAGTTTTATTGTTTATGTTGAACAGTTAATTAAAGGAGAAAAACGGTGATATCACCATTGTAAAAATATAAATTGAAAAAATAACTTAAAATTTTATTTTTTATTATGATCAATAGAAAATTCAGTTTTATTTAAAAAATAAGTTTGATTTAATATTTTTAATTAGTCGCTTAATTTATTTATTTTAGTTTTTCTCAGTTACGTACATGCAAATGTATTGAAAAAACAATATATAATTAAAATTTAAAAATTAAAAACAAAATGAATTTCAAGTGCATATAATCACGATAATTTTAAAAATAGCGATGTATAATTTCTGTTTTATTATTATTATTATTATTATTACTATTATTATTATTATTACTATTATTATTATTATTATTACTATTATTATTATTATTACTATTATTATTATTATTATTATTATTATTATTATTACGTTTATTATTATTGCTATTATTATTTTTCTTTTCTTATTCTTATTGGAACTCATTTTATTTTAATTTAATTGTATGTATTTATGAGGAAATTAATAATAATATAATAATTTTAATTATATGTACTAGTTATTATACAAGGGTTCTAACAAAAGTTATTGGAGTAAAAATTACTGACGTTTGCTTGGGAGTTAAAATTTTCAAAATATTTTAAAATTAAATGCATTTATGAAATTCTATAACTTATTTTCAAAATTAAAAAAGAATTTCCAGATCTGTGAAAAATTGATCGAATGGGTAAATTTATTCGAAAAATGTCTTTCCTGATTTTTAGTAAGCGAAATTAATTTCTTACTATATTTTATATAATATATATTATTATTTTATTTATAATCTTTTTGTAAGAATTTTTAGTTACTTTTTTATTAATAATTATAAGTAATTATTTTTTGTCTATTTTTATATATATATAATATTTACATATTGTTATATTATTTTTTACTGTTGTCGGGTTTCGATAAAATAATAAAAATAACAGAAATGATAATAAATCATAGTAAAATATTAATTATGATACAATTGGTAATCAGAACAGTGGTGGTCGATCTAATTTTCCCATATAATCATTGTGATTACATATATTACAGTGTGTTTAAACTGATTATTACACCTACCATTATTAATGATAATATTGGTAAATTTTTTAAAATTTAATTAACAAATGTCAAATTTCTCTCTCAAAAACGAGCAAACTATTGCTTAACCTTACGAAGATGTACTGTTTATGGTTCATTGACGGCCAACAAATTTATAATTTCGAAAATTTGGTTATTTTTACAGAACTCATATTCATATGATTTTGGTCACTTATGTTAGATTCAAGAAATAGAAAAAAATAACTATTAAATATATTATTTATTTTTATTTTATTTAACCAGATTTTTCATTATGGTAACATGAAAATGTAAATTATTCAATTTGTAATTCATATAAAAAAGACATTACTCTCTTTCCAAAATAATATTATATAAAATGATCTTGTGCTGATATTGATGGATCATAATCACTTTAATCCTTAAGGTTTCCTTTACGTTCATCACTTAAATGAAACCTAAAACCGGAAATTTCCCGCAAATTAGGTTTTGTCCATAAAGATTAAATAAGATTTCAACGCGTAAAATAAAACATTATTTCCACAGGATAAAAAAATACTGAAAATTAATTGATAAAAAACACGATGATACTTTGATGAAAATAAAACAGGAACATCGGCGGTTGTGAGATTGCAATGTTAGCAAAATGTCTTGGAAATCCTTAAAGGTCAATGTATACACCGAATAATTAAAAATTAAAAATGAGTTTTATTAACAAAAAATGAAAATATTTTAACTTTATTCTGAGAGAAATTTATTCGTATTGTTTTTAGTGATATTCATAAAAATGACTTTTTATAAAAAATGTTAGCAAAATTTAAGAATAAGACTTGTCACAAGTGTTGTATAACAGAGCTTACTTTCACCAGAAGAAATATTATATTAATATAAAATATTAATGAAACTATTTGTTTAATATCCTGACCTTTATGCCATGATAATTTACTCGGTTATATAAATATTGAAGAAAATATTGATATTAAATATATTGATAATAATACTAATAATTAAAATTGATAATAATAATTTTTATTTCATTTATTTTAATGAATTCATTTTTATTTATTAATTAAATTTTTAAAATTTATTTTGTTGACAATTACATTTGGAATAATACATGTTATGGAATTTTCAGAATTAATTATTCAAAATTGGTTCTCATAATATTTTCTAATACGACTCTACATCGGCAATTAGATTAAAAGCATTATTTATTTAATTATTATTCATCTATTTATTTATATCAACCCGCAAATTTTATATTTAATCTGATTGTCGGTCAATTAAAACCAATTATTTGACATTTTCCACTTGCTTTCAAATTACATAAGAGCATATATTATAATATATATTAATATTAATAGTTTAGTGAAAACAGAGTTTTTATTTTAAAAATTTTACCATTAATTTTCCAACATTAAATATAATTTCTTAAAATTAATTGATCTTAAGATTTAAAACAAGATAACATTTTTGTGATGTAAATATATTATTTTAAACAATAAATTTAAGAAATTACTTATTTATTGAAGGCTTATATCTATTCAATATTAATATCAATTATTTTTGAAATTTAATAGTTTGCTTTTTGTGTATTTAATAAATTTAAACAAGGCGACAGAATATATGCATCATCCCAATAATACAAAGACTTAACTATAATTAATAATATAAATATATGGATAATATCCAAAATACACTTCACGTAAACGTAACAAATGTGATTTTTCAGCATATGATGGATGATAATATTATAGCTTTTAATTAATTATTTATTTAATGACTTATATTTAATGATATTTTACAATTTAAAATAACATTATAATTATAATATACCCATATAAAAGTGAAATGTAGACAATCTCATTTCTAAACATCTGATAGTCTGTTAGGTTAAATATTAAAGAATAACAGAATAGAATAAAAATTATTATATATTTCTTCAATAAAAATTCTTCAAAAATAAATTAAAATTTTTAGACGTTGAATTTAAATTGTTAAAATAATATTGTTTTATTTCTCAAAAATAAAAACAGTATTTTATAAATATTTTTCAGTTTTTGAAATATTATTAATAGATAAATCTGTAAAATAGAAATTTTTTCTAAATTTTTTATTTATCTGAAAATCTTATGTACAAAATTCATTTAAATAGTTTCTACATAAATCCAAATTTTCACTAATTACTTTAATAAAAATAAAAAAATTATCAAATAAAAAAATATGCTTATTAAAGTTTTCAAATTAAAATTAAAATTAAAATTTATAAAATAAAATCTCGGGGTTATTTAAAATGTTAAAGTATTTTGATTAAATGGTTCGTAATTTTTATTAAAAGTAAATAAATTTTTAAAATTAAAATGACCCCTCGTATGTTGCTCTTTTTATATTTCCATTAATGTGCTTTAACATTTCTTTCTCCTATTTGTATTACATTAGGCAACGTCTTTTTACACTTTTGTCTTTCATTGTTTGTAGTTTACGTACTATAACGACCTCTTCAAAATAATTGAAGGTGTGATAAGATTGAACATCTTTGATTGATTTGTCTTATTTGATTTATTTATTTTGAGCGTTCTAATAGTAAATATCATGTCTTTTTTATTTATGAAGTTAATTAAGAATATTGAGGGAATTCTCTCTTGTTAGAACTGTCCATTAAATAACTAAAAATATTTTATTTTTTATATCAGGTTATAGAATAAGTGGTTATTGCGTATTTTAATATCATATCTAGTACTACATATTTTACTAAAATTAATATTGTAATATAACCAAAATTAAAACACTTTTAAAAACCTTCATTGTAATTTTTAAATCTGTGCAATGGTAATTAATATGACAAAATAAAAATAGGGAAAAAGGTTAGGCAAAGAAGTTAAAATGAAAATTTTCTACAATCATAGTGATCAAAAAGAAAATTTAAATAATTGGTACACAATAATTCTTAATTCCTTGCTTTTACAAAACTTCAACCTCTTCAAGTCACAACTTACGACTACATAAAAATGTGTGGATTCAACTGAAAAGACAAGGACCAAAAAACAATTCTCACTGGAATAGTCAAACTTACTAACAAGCAGCGGAGAAAACCACAGGTTAAAGAAACAATAAAGAACAACAGCGTTTTTGGGTCAACGACATAATAAAGCCTCACGTATTAATAACTAAAAATATAGTAGAAATCTCACCGATTTTCCAACCTCTCCTAGCTTTGTAAAGGATAAGCAGCCAATTACCGAATAACTAAAATGATATTTTTGTTTTTTATTATTTAGAACGATGAAACTTTATCGAGTAGTCCTTTCCGCTTAAGTTAGAGACATTGATAATTTATATTGATATTATTTTTGGGACTGACTCAAAACAAATTAAATCAATTTTAAATAATCTCATTTATTTGACAATTAAAATTCATTTGACATTCAGCCCAGCTAAATGTGGTTATTTTACGAAAAGATAAAAAATAGAATAGATCTAGAATTTAATGAGACTATTCCAAAGATAGACAAGCAACGTACTTATTTATGCTTATGATTTCCATTTGGCCAACCAAAACAACAAAATATTGACCACATTCTTAATGAAATTTTAAAAGATTTTAATATAATTTGTGACTCTGATCTTCATCCGATTCAAAAAATTAATTGTTATAAAACTTTTCTTGAACCTGGGTTAGGGTTCCATTTTTCTAATAGGATTATTAATATTCTGACTATCATCGAAAAGCCAAAATCAAGCTAAGGATCATGGCTTTGACGAAATGATTAGGAAAATAATTAAAACTAAAATCACAGACAATTAATTTCAGGGAGCCAACAACACTTTTATCTATTTACCGTCGAATTTTGGTGGTCTAAATACTAATAAAACAATTAATGATTATATGATTTGCAATGTTGTACATGGACTTAAAATGATGAATAGTAATGATCTGACCAATAGAAATTTTAAGGAAACTGACCTAATTTATACTGTAGGGAAAAGAACGAAATTAGATAACCCAAATGACACAAAAACAACGCTGCAATGGTCAAGTGATAGGATGAAAACTAAATAATCTGTAAAAAGAACTTGGTGGACTAAAATTTGAAAGTCATTTAGAGCATTAAGAGAAAATAATAAAATTGGTTGCCACTAAAATATTAAGGAACACCGTCGATTTAAGTAAGTTACTTTAATAGTTGAAAATCGCACATATTACAAGGAATTTTAATCTAATGTTTTAGATTAAGTCTAAAGTCAAATAAAATAATTAGCAATATAGACTTAAGTGATAAACAATGGCACTTTCTCATTAAAGCCAGAACAAATAATCTTCCACTATACTATAAACCAAATAGAATTAAAGATAAGCTCCTATTACGATACAGGAAATGCAATATACACGTAGAAACGCAGGCTCACATCTTGAATCAGTGTAAATCATTTCCTCTAGATAAAAATATAAAACATCACAATGTATTAGAAGTTTGTGGAAATTATTTACAAAATATTGGATTTAATGTAAACATAGACTTGAAACCTATCGAACTTAAAAAACCAGAAGACTTATACTAGATCTAATTATTCATGATCATATTAATAAAAAGATCCACTTACTCGACATGAAAGAGCCACATGTTATATAGAAATTAACTTTAAAAATGTGAAAGATAAAAATTATACGAAATATAAGGATTTACTCTTACAATTAAATCGAGCCACCAAATACCAGACGTCGTTAAATACAATCGTGGTTGGCTGTCTCGGGTCATAGGACCCAAAGAACGACGCAGCACCAAAGAAAATAGGTCTTACCAAAAAGCAAATTAATTCTTTATCTAATCTATTAATTAAAAAAGTAATCCACGAATCATATAATTTATACTTAAACCACATTTACAAGGAAAATAGAACTAATTTTGAATCAATGAAAACCTAAAATTATACTAATTTAATGATTATTAATAACTATTTCTTGTTCTCATCATTTCTTCTGTATGTAAGTCTCTCTATTTCGTTCTTTTTTCTTACACTATCTCTATAAGTATCTAAGGTAATTATTCTGCAATCCTTATTTTCTAATATTATAATCTATGTCTTAATTCTCTTTTCTTCTTACTTCTCTGCCTTTTCTAATTTAAGAATTTTTCAGGGCATGTTAGAAGACTAGCGGATATGGAAAATCAATCCAAATAAGAAAAATCAAAAATACAAAATTGCAAGAGAAAGATAGTGCAAAAAGAGGCTTGGTTTTACTAAATAAATTTTTGCTTATTCAGCAATTGTTACGAAGTACGGATTTACTGTGTTAAAAATGTAATTGTTGACAAACTAGGATTTCAAAAAGAAAAAATTGAAAAATAAGTTAATTCTTGAAAAAAGAGTGAAATTTCTTTATATTATTCTGAGAATATATTTTATTTCTATCGGCACTATTGCTGATCGAAAAAGAGAAAAATAATTGAAGATAATGATGTTACGACTTGAAAGAAGCACGATGATGCAGGAAAATAATTTGAATATAAAGCTATGAAAATGTTCATTTGTCGGTTTTTAATAAAAACGAATCACTTAAAAATTGAAACTCAAAAAAAGCATTATTAAATTTATTTGGAAAATTTGTAGAAATGTCAATAACCGGTTATGTCTTATGATACATCTTTGATTCTTCTTGTCATTCTATAAATTAGAAGATATATTTCATTTTCAGATTTGTTTTCCACATTTATTGAAGCTGATTTTTATTTCATCCAATGTTTTATGAATTCCAAGAGAAGATTGTAACTGATGACTCATGCTCTTACAAATGTTTAATGAATGATAAATCTGGGGAATATAGTAGACACAATATATATAGACACCAGCTAACTTTTGCTCCTTTATGATGTGATATTAACGGGAGATATCTCTTCATACGATAGGAGAGCTGAACAATAATAATGAATCTTTGTTATATAGTGCTGACAGACATATTTTCTGAGGTTCACTTTTCATTTTGTTAATTTTTGTAGTCAGCATAAATCTTGACGTTCGTTGATGCTTAGATACTACAGACCTTCCTCACACCGCACATTTAATTCATGTAACTTAATAAAAGGATATTTTCCCTATGAAGAGGCTAATCAGACCTGAGGAATTCCTTAATTATTGATTTCAGAAAATATTATTGGTAGATGTATATGTATTAGTTATCATTTTAAAAGGTATAAGATATGAAATTTTATAAGTTAACTAATATTTAAAATTGAAAGTCTGAGAAAATTTTAAAAATTTTTTATTTTATCACCTAATAAATTTATTCGAAAAATGTCTTTTCTTTTCATATTTATAATTGTAATGAGTACCTCTTATACAATACTAAAATAAAGAATATCTGATTAAATTAGATTAATTAACCAATATATGCGATAAATCAAATACAAGTCATTAAAATAATAAGTGGTGCAGTTTTATTCAAAATGGGTGTAGATCAACATATTAAAATTCTGTTTATTATAAAGCTATAGTAAAATAGAAAAATTAATATTTAACTACTTATTTATGCAAGATAATTAATATCTGTCAATAATTTCAGTGATGAGATGAATATATCAAATAAAATTCTTTTCATATTATTTTAATCTTTTAAAAAGAACAAATTATTATACAATCAACAATAGTGTTGTCTGACATGGTTTTTGAAATACATTAATTAATTAGTTTGATGACCAACCTGAAATAGTTTCCACCTTTTATTTTACAATGTTGTTGATATATGTTATCCAAAGTTAGTCGCCATCAGCAAATAAGAATATTATTTAAAAAATAAATGCGATAAATTCAGTCACTAAAGTACTGGGCGTCAGTAAATTATTATTATTATTTTTTTATTATTATTTAATATATTATTATTATTATTATTATTATTATTATTATTATTATTATTATTATTATTATTATTATTATTATTATTATTATATTACAATATTATTATTTTTAATTTTTTAAAAATAATTTCCATTTCCAAATAAATTACGATTTTCGATGCAAATCTAATAGAGTTTTAAACGACCATATATTTTATTGTGTAATACTGATTTCAAATATAATATATATTTTACATTATTTGCTCATGAAAAGTTTCATCTCATTATATTAAAATAAATAAAGTTTCCTTTAGCAAAATATGATTATTTCTCTTAGATGTTTGTCTCTAAATATATTTTTAGTCATAATATTAATTACAGGGTCGACTGTTTTGATCTTTTTCTTAATAACATTTTTCACAAAACATAAAATTAATAATTACAATGAACTAAAATTAGTATAAGAATGTTAATAAATTATTTGTGAGAAAACTATTTAATTTCTGTATTAATACTTAATGAAATAATTTTTTAAAGAGTAATGGTTTTATGTTTTTCAATATGAAATGTCGTTTTGTATTTGTTTATTTAGGCTATATTTAATTATCAAGGAAGTCATTAATTTGAATGTTTTAGAGCTTATTTAAAAATTTAAAAAGTAAATTTTTTTATAATAATATTTTAAAAACAAATGCGATTAAATAATAAAAACAAAAATATTTTTGAACGTGTAACCATTATTATCACATGTACTGTCAAAAAATTGATAGAATTTATGTATAAGTAATATCTTGAACTAACCAATTGAAAAGAAATGTTAATCTACAAGTTAATGGTGGATTTCATTTGTATATGTAAATCTAACAGGAATTCTTAATTTCTTTCTATCGAAGAATAAAGTCTGGAATCAAAAGAGAATCATGAAGCTTGTGGACAGATTGTTGAAGACACCTGTAAATGGCAGTTTTCAATGATAAGTTCATTAACATAATTTTTCCTTTCAATAACATTATAACAAAAATTCTTAAGACTTAAGAATCACTATAATACTTTTGATATCATCTTTAAATTATTAAAATGTGAAGGATCTCACAGATAGTCTTAAGATTAGTCCAGGTCAAAAACAATTCAATTGATTTGAAAGGTAAATAAAAGTTGAAAACATTTTTAATGATTACTAAATTTCAATTTGAATAAAACCTCGACAGTTTTAACTATGACCTCAAAGTTCTTCTGAGCTCCTCTAATTTATCAAATCGTTGTTTACGCAAAACATAAAATCATATACAGGGTGTGCCAGCAAAATCCGGACAAAAAACAACTTTAAACAGAGAAAAATATATTAAATAATATCATAATTATTTAAGCAATAGTTATACTTTTGGATTCAAAATATGTACCGTGCTTCTATTGATTGATATAACCACCTACTCCTTCTATGACCTTCAAGATTCTCTACTTGAAGCGCATGCATGCCTTCTTTACATGGACTTGGTTCAATTGGGCAAACGCTTATGTAATGTAATTCTGTAGAGATTTCAGATTAGAGTGTCTCGATTTGTTAGTAATCCTTTCAAGAACTCTCCATACATAATAGTGCATAGGGTTTAAATCTAGACTACTTGGGGGCTAGAATTCCTTGCTCCAATACATGTCAACATTATCGGACAGTCAATTTTGAACTAAATAACTTGTATGAGCGGGCACTCCGTCGTGTTGAAAGATGTACGATCCTCCAGAAGCAACGGTTTCCATCCAGGGCTTCACTACAACATCGTACACTGTCGATCGTATGTACCCAAAGAAATAAATTATTTCAGCCGGCGTTCTGCCAGACTTTCGAGAATCGCGACTCTTCGATAATATTCCAAACCTGATTTTTGTAAACTTGCCATTTTGAAAATTGTGCGCAATTTACAGACAAATATAGCATGTTTAAACAAATGTTAACTCGAATAATTAAAATCAAGCATAAATATAAATTTCAATTAAACTTTATCCGAATTTTGTTGGCACACTCTGTAGATCTAATTCTAGGCTGAATAGTGAATGAAGGACAACAGACCATCATATTTTTGAAATAACCTGATGAATTTGGATGGAATTGTCATTCTGATACTGTTACTCAGTCTACAAAATATTGAGTAGGCAATTCTGTGTAAAATATTGCACTGTACCTAGAAGTCAGGATTGATTAAACCATCTTTATCCCAAACATGCTGCCATAATCTTTTTACTTGATCTTTCTGTTTTGAACTTTTATGTTCGGGAAGGAAAATGTAGTAATTTTAAAATTACATATTATTATTATTATTATTATTATTATTATTATTATTATTATTATTATTATTATTATTATTATTATTATTA
>JBBMKC010247076.1:0-10548 GCA_037834085.1 Bipalium vagum
ATTATTATTATTATTATTATTATTATTATTATTATTATTATTATTATTATTATTATTATTATCATAAATTGATATTGCCTAATCTTTATATTTGTAGTTTTCTGTAAAAGTTCCAATTTACATTCTATATCATTATCAATTTAAACAAAAAACAGAGAACTTCAAACTACCTTATGAATTCAATGGCAATGAATTTTACAAAACGTAAATACAATTATAAATAACAGAAATTATATTATTTAATTAAATGTAATTTTAAAGGTTCCAGAATCATAAATGCACCGAAAGAAATGTTTATTATACTCAGCTTTTTAAAAATAACAATTAATATCTCTCCTCCATGCTTAATGCAAAGTTACGAAGTCGAAGAATGATATCTGAAATATCAAAGTCCAAATATAATTGTAATGTCACTCAGACTCCCCCGCCGTGATATTATTTATAAATAATATTATTAATATAATATCCTGTTTATTTGAATGCTATTTACATTTTAAGGGGTTGATTAATAATTATGTAAACTTTTATCAGTTAAATTGTACTGTGGAGCTCAAGCATAAATTTTACCGTTTATAAATAATTAAAATTTTGAGGTTTATTAATGTCTTAAAAAGGGCATTTTGTAATTTAATGTAATACTTGGAATAGAAATGATAAGTAAAATTAATAAAAATTTTTTTTAATCAATTAAAACAAAGGCTAAAATATAATAATAATAATAATAATAATAATAATAATAATAATTGTATTAAAGAAGTACAGTTAGAATTTATTTTTAAAGTTTTTCTTTTTTAAAAACTTTTATCGGTATTTATAAACTTTTTATGACGAAACTATGACAGCAAACGTAATTAGCATATTTAAACAAATGAAAATCTTAATATTGAAGTCATTTAATGAAAATAATAAAAGTATTCGTTAATAAATTTATTAATTAATTTTTTTTCTGATCAATCAATGTTTATAAAAAAAGTTAAGAAAAATGTCCGTACTTTATTATTCCTAGATTTTCTTTTTTTCTCTAGGACAGTTTTCTGTATTATTTTCCAAACGTACCGCTCTTCATATTTGTTAATTAATAATATTTCGATTTTTTAACAATACCTGCTTGGCAGAAGGAGGAGGTCAGAAATTTTTCAGAAAACAATAGATTTTTTATGTTTTATAATTTTTTTACAAAATATTTTTGAACAAAAAGCTTCCTGGAGATGGCCTATGAAAGGCCAATTTATATCATGACGGTATCGTATTAATTAAAAACGAAAACCTAATTTTCCAAATTATTTTTGTTCCTGATTTGCAGTATACCTAGGGACCCCTTTAAAGTAGTCCCAATCAATAATAAATAAAATAATAGCGAAAGATAAAAGCAGACGTGAAACCTTTGACAATTTGCTTTCAAATTAAATTCTTTTTTATTCATTGCACTTTTTTTTCAGATTTTTCTGTTTGAAAATTAACCCTTTCACAGTCATGCCGCTAATAATTTTTTGTTGTTTTTTATTTCGTTTCTGTATCGGAAAATTTAGCAAAATTTCACGGGTTCCCATTTCAGAAATTCTAAACTCCTTGAGATCTGTAATCAAGCTGTACGAATGATGTTAAATTAATTTTTTCCGTGTATCACTGAAAATTATTCTCATTATTTTTATATTTTTCGATTTACTGCTCATTTATTTCGTTATTGTTTTCAAAAAATGAAAAAATATTCTTTGAACTGTAAATATTACTTTATTTTATCTTTAGCCAGTATAAATTATATCCTTATTTCTTAAATATTGGGTTGCTAATGCGTGTTTTAATGAATAACATTTATTATTGCTGAAACCATATAAAACCGCGTTTTTCAAATTTTATTATGTGTATTTGTCTCATTTGTAATATTTTAATAAAATCCTCTTTCATTTGATTCATTTTTAGTTGGAAAATAAACTTAGAAGTATGGATGACCAAAAATAAAAAAATTCCCATTTGTATGTGGTAGGATTTTAAACAAGGAACGACTGCCTCAGAATCATACCGAGCCATAAGCGCTATTGTTTGGTGATATTGATTTTAGTAATAGTCAATGAAAGAGAAGTTTCTCACTATTTAAACATGAAAATGTAGAACTGAAAGTTGATCAGCATGAATGACGTCCTCAAACGGTAGGTGATGATGACTTAAAAGAAATCATAGAGACATATCTTCGAAAAACAACTGGAAAATGTGCTGAGGAGTTCAAATGAAGTCATGTGGTCATACCAATTCACTTCTATTCAATTGGCAAAATAGATATATGTGCAAATGGATCCCACATCAATTTAGTCTTAAAAACGTGCTTTTCTAACTTAACAGTCTAATATTACATAAAATAGAAAACATTTTTATTCCCCCTTTTAGGATTATCATTCTAACATTAAAATTTCATTTTATCATTGATTTTCTTTTTTATTTTTTTCTTTCAAATAATAATGTAAAATTTTATGTTTGTGGATTTACGTACCAGTGGAGTTTTATCGCAATCTGAACAAAATCGTTCATTTATGTATTTAATCCCGGATTTACTGTCCTCTTCCCGACCTGTTGGGTTTTTCCAACACTGATTATCTTTTGATAGATTATATTACTCCAATTATTATTATTATTATTAATAAATTTTAGGAATAATATTTTATTAATTTTGAGAAATGGTTTTCTAATGTGATTATCAAACTTTTTTTGTAGAAATTATATTCTGAATTCTTCAAAAATAAAATAATAAAAATAATACAATAATAAAGAAATAAAACAAAAAAAAAATCATAAATTATTTTAAAAAAATTTTGACTTTGTCTTTGACCTCATCAGTTGGCATTCTTGTGTTGTGGAGTCTGCGATTCGGAACGAATAGATTAACAGCGAACCACGTTGTCAAGGTGATTAAAGACCCGCTTGGAAACTGGTTTCGAATTACGAAAAATTGTAGAATAATTAATTTTTTAAAAACCATTTTAATTTTTTTACTTTAAATTAAATTTCCGTAACTCTAAAAGATTATTCTTTCAAAATTGTTATCAAGTCGAAGTCGGCTAATTTTAATCTGATAAACCAGAATTTCCAGTTTGACAATGATGGACCTTCATCAGCATATGTTTCATCATGCATTTCATGCACTTCCGCTAGAGATTTCCGCGTATTGATTAAAAACATGACAGAAATGTAATTCTGACCGATTCATTTATTGCGCCTTCTAAAATTGTTTATTTAAACAAATAGCTTTTTTAAATCTATATAAAATTACATCAGATATTTAAAATAAATTTTTATTTTGATTTTATTATTATAATTATTATATTATAATACAAATATCACTAACGTTATTAATTGTTTTAATTAATGCACCCTGTTCATATAAAACACTTTACAAATATACAGCCTCATTTCAAACACTGAATATCCATGAGCAGAAATATATACATATACATAAATATGGAGACATTTATCAAATCTAACAGTGATGCTGGACGTTGGATGATGAAAATAAAACAGAATTTTGACAATTACAAGTAATTTAACGAAATTCCTATGATAAATGTCACGCTGAAGGCAATAAAAACGATTGAGATAATGTAATAAATTTTATTGCGAAGTGAGGAATGGTTTCAATGATATGATTGAAGTACCTTAAAGTTGGCTGGATAATTACCTTTTGAGTCGGAGATTTTCCACGACTCCACCAGCCAATGGACTGAAAGTGCCGCTAGAAGAAATATTGCCGAGAACGAATACAATTAGCCGAGCCGAGCCAGAAAATTGACAAGTTAATCTCCAGTCTTCTTTCTTCTAACGAAATTATATAATTTGATTTTGCGAAGTCCCCGACTTCCATGATATGGATAAACAATCTTATTTGGAGAAAAACGTCGTGTTATCCCATTTCCTTATTTATTTCGTCCATCTCAACTTTTGCCTATTGAACAAGGGAAAATGTGAAATTCATGTTTGGTTTTTTTTTCAACAATAAAAAACGATTGATTTTTTTATTATTTTTCAAAAATGTTCCTGTTTTTCTTTTATTAACAATTGAGAGAGGATTTTTAAATTTTGAAATTATACACTTAGATAATTGTTGTTTAAATCAGGTAAAAATAATTAATTCAATTTTATCATTTGTTTTAATTAAAGATTATTAAACAATCTTTTTTGATTTAAAATAGTTAAAATGAAGATAATATGAATAAAATAATAAACTATTTATATTGAAAGAAATTGTAATATTATATAATTAAAAAATAATATTTTGTTGATTCAAAATAATAATAATAATAATAATAATAATAATAATAATAATAATAATAATAATAATAATAATAATAATAATAATAATAATACCACTACTACTAATAAAATAATTAAATCATAAAAAAATAATAAATTTAAAAAATAATAAATGTATTAAAAAAATTAAAAAATAGAACAAAATAAAATAATAATAATAATAGTAATATTAAAAAAATAAAAAAAAAATAATAAAGAAGTTCGATTGTAATAGGAACCACATATTAAATTTGATTTCTGACCAGACATTGTTACAGACTAAATATATTAATCAAAATTAAAATAAGTGAACCAGAGACTTCCTTTCAATTAAGGAGAAGATTTTGAAAATTTTGATGATAATTGCCCATGATTTTTCATAGTTTTTCTGAAATATATTTTTAAAGAAATTCTAAAACGAATGAGCTTAGAAAATTGAAACAAGTGAATTAACCTGTCTAACCGAGAGACGATTTTGAAGTAATTAATTTGACAGTTCATTAAAACAAATAAAAATATTAAAAGATTTTCGAAAATATCAGAAGAAAGAGAAATATTTCGAAAATAGCAGGTCGTATTGAATAAAAGATATCATATTTCACAGGTCGTAAAAGAGACTGGAGAAATTAAGCAATTGACTCTTCTCTAATGGTTTCTGAATGTATCAGGTCAGTCCATAAGTTCGTGCGTATTAATAAATATTATTTAGATATAAAAATAAAAAGCAAATGAAATCGATATGAAACATTTATTCATGGAAATAATTACCATCGCTTTCTACAATCTTTTTCCACCTGTCAGGAAGTTTTTTAAAACCATTTGCATAAAATGACCAAGGTTTTGAAGGAAAAAGATATAATGCAATACGCACGAATTTATGGACTGAACTGATATGTGGAAACATTTCTATTACTGCGGAGACCATCTCGGAAACCAGAGATTTTGAGAGTCTTTTGGTTTTGTAGAAATGTAGTACTTGTTTTCGATGTTGCCAGAGGATTATTAATATTTTTTTGATTCTTTTTTAAAAAATAAACTACGATATTCAATAAAAAAAGATTTTAATAAGAAGATACACTGTATAAAGTTCTCCATGGTTAGCTGTTCTTTGTATTTCCAAAAAGTGGATAAATAATGGTCATTTTCTCTAAAGAAGGCAATACAAGTCTTTTCTTTCTAATTTAGAAAAGTTTTTTAGGCTCTTAAGATTTGTACTAAGCCACTGAGGCTTTATAGAAAAGAATAAATAAAAAACTATTATCAAATTCTATTGTTACAATGATCAATGCTGTAAAGATGCTTCTTCCATAGATTTAATGATCTTCGAAGTTCTTCTTTAGGGTTTGATTAATGAAATCGACTTGGAATTGCAATTGTAAATTATGAAATAAATTTTAGAAAAGCACGATGATTTTTTCATTCTTATATTATTATTATTATTATTATTATTATTATTATTATTATTATTATTATTATTATTATTATTATTATTATTATTATTACAGATGTCTAATTCATATTATGAAATAATTAATTAATGAAATTCTTTGTTTAAATAATACAATTCATAACTTTTCCTTTTATCTAGTATTGTTATCTATTTAAGAGAGATAATTGAAAAATTGCAATTTTAAATAAATCTCTCTATTTTCATTAACATTATTTATTATTATTTTAATTAATATTTGTTTTTAGAATTTCAAGATAAAATATTTTTCAACTCTCATTTAATTGATGTAGGATCCATTTTTGAAGCTTCTAACTGGTCGAAGACGAACGCAACCTATAGTATTGTCAGTTCCAAATATCTCTATCAGATGACTGTTGAAGATTGCACTCGATAAGGAGCTTTGACAATTATTAATAGCTTGTTAAAGCCCTGAACCACACTCGTCTTGAATAGATGTGTCTCCCAAACGTAACCTTTTATACCACCGCGACGAACCTCATTTGATAATTGAATTTTTGTCCCATGCTTGGCAACTATTGCCTGAAGCCTCTGATGCATTTCTCTTTAATATAAATTCATTCAAAATACATATTAGAATTTGCGCCGTTGTCGTCGTCTCTTATTCCAAGCTTTATATTATTCAAACAAAGCTAAAATAACAAAACAAAGTTTTATTTCAATTGAGATTTACCTATTTTAATATCGTAAATCAATAATTATAAAAATATTAATCGAAAAACTCAATATATTTTTGCTTAAAAGTTTGTATATAGAAAAATAAAAATACTTTCTCCCTCAACCCAATTTTCATTTTTGAAAACCTAACTGGATTCTTAAACATTTTTTTTAAACATGGTGTAACATTTAATTCTTTAGATTTTACCTTGATTGTGTTTATTTTTTATATATATCAAGCCTAAAATTATTTTTTAAATTGCTGGATCTTTTTGAAATTCGTAATAAATAAACAAATTTAAATGCTTTTTCTTTAATATTCCATGTATAGCTATTGTTTATAGTGTAACTAATATATATTGATATTAACGAGTTCCAAAGTTAAATATAAAATGTCAGAGCATCATTTTACAGTCAACATATTTCAAACTTTTATAAGAACACTATCTTTTATGATGAGTCCTTCGCATTTCATACCCTGTATAACAGTTTTATCATTATATTACTTAGAGCTACTTTGAAAAAAGAAACCATTTCCGCCTATAATATTAAATTATACATAATTATTTTCAACAGGTTAATCTAGCATTGATCTGAATCTTTTATAAAAAAAGAAAAATGAATAAAACCCCTTTCAGCGAATGCAGTAAAATAATAAAAATTAAATAAACAAAAGAAACCGATTTTTGAAAGCAAAAATTTCCATTTTTTGAAAAATCAATTATCAAATTAGTTTGTCCTAAATCATGTCCTAAGACTTTTAGCCAGTTCGGATCCCTATCGTCACAGCATGTACGAAATGATCAATAAATCAAAATCATAAATAACTTTATTTTGCCATGGTATTTCTCTGATTAATAGCATTAGTTAATTAATTAGTCTGGTTAATAATTAATCAAATCGAAATATTGATGCAAGAGGGCCTTTGTAATGTCATTCAATCGATTTAAATATTATTTTCCTTTGAACAAATTAATTAATTAATTAACGGACTGACATCCACTGATCCGTGTCAATGAAGACTGTTTTGGCTCAAGACCACCAAGTTACATATACCAAGCACAAGGCTCATAAAAATATAAAATTTGATTAAATCAATTAATTTAATGAGAAAATAAAAATAACATTTTATAAATAATATTTTTTCATTGAATGAAATATCACAAATAAAGTCACATAATAATTAATTATTATTTATAATTATTAAAATAAGTTATACATTAATTTAAATAAAAATAAAATCATTACATATACACAGCGTGTCCCAAATGTAACCGAGCCGCAAACTTAAAGAAAAAGCAGTTGATGGTGTCATCGCTTTGAAAATACTTGAAGGCAAACAAAATGCTGATAAATTATTGATACTATCAAATCATTTTGTGTGCCAATAATGAATTTAAATATTCAGTCGAAAATTTATCTGGTAAAATAATTGCATCATTCACCTAGCCAAGCAAAGTAATAAATTTTCAAAACACGTGATTTTGACATAATTCACTGACCATCCAAATCTCAGGATATTAATTTAATGGAAAAGATTTGGAAAATGCTTTCTGACATTATTTATTCAAATAACCAACCGAAAAATCCAAAAGAATTGCGAGAAAGATTATTTCAAGCAATTGACGAAATAAATTGCAGAAAACGCGATATTTCAAGGAATTTATATCGTAATTTTCGAGAGATACTTACAAAAATATTACTCACAAAAGGATATTTGTATAACCCATAAAACGGTGTAAATATAATAAAAGTTTCTTTAGTGAATGAAAAAAATCTTTCAATATTAAAATCTATTTTTGTCATGTTTTGTTCTTAATTTGAACTTTGAAGTACAAATATCATTAGGTTTTATATTTATGTTTAAACAAATAAATGAAATATACATTTTAAATCAATAAAGAACTACTTGCCCAATACAAATATAATCTTCAACAATTATACTAAGTGTATGAAAAAATATTTCTACCAGTAAAATATAATGACATTATTTTTTAGTTATCAGTGAACAAACTACTTATTATGCTTCACGAATTCATACTCGGTCATAAGGTAACGGAAACTATGGAGAAATTAACAGAAATAGTTCCAGAAGTTTCGAAGTAGAAATAAATTTCTTGAAGATAAAGATAAAAAACGGGAAACCTTCTGATGTTGATGACAATCTTTTGAAAACAATAGTCCAGACAGACCCAAGGTAAAGCGTGTCAGATATAACGACAAAGATGTGTGTTTCCCAATTAACGCCTTTCGAACATCTGAAGGCGATTGTTAAAGTCAAGAAAATAGATAAATGGGTACTGTAGGATCTTATAAAATTCATATGAAAGGAAGACTAGATATAGCAACACCTCTTAGAAGATTTTGCCTTAATCCCTTCATGGATCGTATCATTACTTTTGATGAAAAGTGATTTGTTTATGGTTACCACAAAATTAAGCACAATGGTTTCCAGTTCACGAATCTCCCAAGAAGCTTCAAAAGATGGGCATGGCTACTTTACAGTGGTCAAATGCAGGAGTTATTCATTTTTCTTTAATGAAAACTATCAAAGCAATTACTGGGACATCGTACTGTGAGAAAATGCAAAGCCGTCTTTATTGTATTAGAATGGCCCTATATTTCTTCATGATAATGCATGTCATCATGTTTCATAAATTGTTGTAGAAAAACTGTATGAGTTAGGATATGAAACTCTTCCTCACTCATCATACCCACAGGATTTGGATTCTTCTTGAAAAATAAATATTTCCAAATCAATACCAAATAGAAACAGCCTTCAAAAACCTCATTGGATCGAAAAATCAAGATTATTTTCAATTTGGAGTCAACAAACCTTTATCATTTTGACAAAAGGTTTAGATTGAAGTGATAATTATTTTTAATGTTTTAAATTGACTTAGGTATGACAGTTTAAAGTTTGGTTCAAAAATGCACCATTGCTTTCCAAATGACATTATTTTTTTATTGCTGACAAGGAACGGACATGTTCTAATATGATTTTAATAATTTTATGAAATCTAATGATAATTATTATTAAAAAAAAGTATAACTGTACTGTAATGGGTAAAACGGCCTAATTGAATCACAATAAGGAGAATAAGTAATGTTAAATAATAATATTGTTATTAATAATTGAGATAAAACCATGATGGAAATTGATATAAAATTTGTGACCAAGTTAAACTTAATGTAACATAAGGATTTGAATTTATAATTTTGAAAGCATTTCTAAATTGTTTTACAAATTTAAATAAATTAATTCATTTAAACAAAAATCTATGAGATTAATCGGTGGAAAATGCTTTTTAAATTTACGTATAATATAATATTTAATCTGAAAAAATAAAATATATAAAAAATATTAAGTCATAAATTCGAAAAGTAATTAAGGTTTCATTAATCAGCATTAGATTATTCATTTGTAAGCAATTCAGCTTAAAAATATTAAAATTTCAAGGAAATCAAGTTATTTTTATCAAATTTTTTAATAAGAAATTTTCAAATAAAAATTGCAGAATCTTTTAAAAAATGAAATTAAAAAAACAAATAAAATGAAATAAATAATTTTAGATTTTTAAAAATATATTTTATGAAACATTTACCGGTAAAAAAAACTAGAAATGTTCTCTCAAAATAAGAAGACATATAAACGAAATTAAGTATTAAATTAAAAATTAAAAATATCACATAATAATATGAATAAAATAAGAAAAAATATTGATTATATTATTTTAATATTAATTTCTACCTAATAATTATACATTAAGTTGAGGGAAAAGTATTGTCGCTTTTTCATCTCACAAATCAAAAGTTGACAAGTCACTTTAAAAAATTTTATTAATCAAAATGTGCACCAAAACGTTTCTGATGTCCTACGAGTCTCCTTATATCGTTTCTGAAAAAGTCAGAGTGACGGGATTCAATAAAAGAGGCGAAAGTATGTTGAACATCATCCTGCTTTTTGAACTGCTTATTTCGTAGGAAATCATCGAGTGACAGGAATAGATGATAATCTGTAGGAGATATTGGGTTGTCCGGAAAATTCGTGCGTTTTTTACATGAATCCTTTTTGGCCTTAATTTTGAGGCACTTAAACAAATCAGAAATATATAATTTATATATCGTTCGAAAGCTGAAACATT